>PVIY010057738.1:0-12745 GCA_004026745.1 Myrmecophaga tridactyla
TAAAGGGAGCAGGGCAGGACCCCATGGCCTGGGTTACGGCCAAGCTCTGCCTGGAGCCCAGCCCTCTTGTGCCCCCTGGTTCCAGCCCCCTCTTCCCAAGCCACCGTCCCTGCTCTCTGGCCACCACTCAAGTTTCTGCCACCTTGCTCCTGCCCATTGTCTTCCCATAGCTCCTCCGCCCACCCCCTTCTTTGGCTCTGGC
The DNA here is from genome assembly GCA_004026745.1 of Myrmecophaga tridactyla. NCBI lineage: Eukaryota > Metazoa > Chordata > Mammalia > Pilosa > Myrmecophagidae > Myrmecophaga > Myrmecophaga tridactyla. Next base: position 203 of record PVIY010057738.1, read on the forward strand.
CTGAGCTTCCAAACAACACCTCCCATCACTCCAAGCAACAGCAGTTTCCAAAAGATAGAAAGTTAACTTGCTGATGCCAGGCCAGCCCTGCCTCTGCTTAGCTGACCCTCCTAAATGCCAACCCACACCTGCCCTACCGCTCTGAGCATCAGGCCAGTGACCCTCAGCTCTGTCCTGGGGCCGGCTGGGCTCCAGGGTGCTTTTGTGGTCCCAAAGGTTTGCTTTTTTGCAGTAAGCTTTGCATAAGCCCACAGGCATGTAGTACGCATATGGTCATTTTGGAAGTGACTTAGGTTCAGGAACTTGAGCCCTCCTTCGGCTACAAATATTCGAATAGTCTGAATCAGCAGTTTGCATTATTAGGGCTATAAAAGCACCTGACACTTTCCCGAAGCCCAAGAATAATTAATTGGTTTGTATAAGAAAAACTAAACTACACTAAGCTAAACACCCACCACAGCACAGGCTGGAGGTTTAAAAATGAGGTTTGCTTTGAGAATGTCAGAAAGGGGTGGAAGGAGGTGGGTACCTTGGGGCAGAGGTTCTCAAGCTTTGCTGCCCGTTAGAATCAGCTGAGGAGTCTTTTAATTAGATCAGTCTCTGGGGGAGGGGCTGGCATCAAGCCAACACTCCCCAGGTGATTGTGATGTGCTGCCAAGCTTGGGAAAATCACAGTTCTGCGGAGCTGTCAGCATGGGAACTGCTAGGGGCTGTTTTTTGTTTTTTTTTAAATTAAATTTCTAAAATTTGCGTTTTTCAGTTGCGCTAAGCTGCATTTTCAGCGTTTCGTTGCCACACGTGGCTAGCGGCTGACATGCTGGACAGCTCAGATGGAGGCGTCCTCCATCAGTAGGGGAAAGTTCTGTGGACAGAGCTGCCCCTCAGGTGTGGCCAGGTCCCACTTCTGTAGTGGGAAGGTGGCTGCGGCAGCTCGCCCTGGTGTGAAACGGAGGTGGTTTTCTGAGTGTGCCTCTGACAGGCTGATTGCCACGGTGTGGGGGGGTTAGGGCCCTCGAGGCCCCTGTTCTCTGCTCATATGTCAACCCTTGGAGAGTCGAGAACCTTCCAGAAGGGTATCCAGGGACTGCTGAGTGGGAGTCCCCCGGAGGCCCTGCAGCTTGCGGGGGCCGTTCTCACTCCGGGTGGACGTTCCCTGCCCTGAGAGGGAACAGACGAGGGGCGGCATGGCTGTGCAGAGGCGCCAGAAGACAGGAGACCCGCCGCCTGCTGGGAAAGCCTTTATTCCCCCCTGGGACTGCGCCCGTGGCCTCCTGTAGTCAATTCTCCTCAGGTATGTTGAGCTTCTCCTTCACCCCGCAGGCCACCACGGCGAAAAAGAACTCCGGGAAGAAGGTGCGGAAGTAGATGGCGGCCTTGGGGATGGGGTTGGCCATGCAGACCTCCTGCCTCTTCCTTCGCACGGTGCGCATCACCTCCTCGGCCACCTCCACGGGGTGCACCCCGTACGCCTGCTTCCTGAAAAAGACTGAGAGGCCCCGGGCGGGGCGGGCCCCGGGAGAGGGGAGGCGTGGGCCTGAGTCCCTAGAGCCGACCCTGCCACCCAGCGACCGCGCGACCCTGGGGGAGACGCGTCACCCCCATCCAGCGTCCGCTGCTTCACCTGCGAAGGTGGGAGGGCGCCACCGAAGGTGTGTGGAAGAGCTTAGAAGATAAGAAGGGGCCAGATGAACCCAGGGGCACGGGCTGTGGCTGCTGGGAAGCCATGCCTGTCATGAACCTCCCTTAAGTACGGGGTCTGCCCCCCATATTGAGTCCTGTTGGCTCCCCAATCTAGACCTAGAGCTCTGGGCAAGGTGCAAGCATGTCCACACATAGAGTATTCTAGAATGCCCGTAATGATAATGTATGTTGGTAGAGCACTTTCTGTGCTGGCTGTTGTTCCAGGTCTTTCCATGTAGCCATTGGACCTCCAATCCCCCAACAAGTCCCATGGGGTATTACCACCAACCCTCATTTTCTAAAGGGGAAACTGAGGCAAAGAGAGATTAAAGCCAAGTTGCCTGTGTTCTAACATGTGGCAGACGCAAGCTTCAAATGCAGGCGCTCTGGCTCCAGACGCTTAACCTCAACTCTGTGCTGCCTCCAAAGGAAAAAGGGGAACAGCGAGACTCTTAAACGTCCTAAACTCCTGGGGAAACTGAGGCTCAGGCACTTGAACAAGATCACAGAGCAAGTGAGTTACTGAGTTCAGTGGGGCCTCGGTCCGTTAGCTTATAGGTGACTCTCTCTTCCTGGTGCCCCATCACTAAAGGTTGGGGTGCCCTCCCTGCTGGTAGCTGGTTGCAGAGGTCCCATCCCCCCAGTCTCATGCTTTGGGAACAGCCCCCAGCCCGGGCCCAGTGAAAGCAGACTGTCCCAGAGGCCCCCACCCCGGGAGCCCTCTTCAGCCCCTGCCCCTCCAGCTTCCCCCTGAAGTCTCACATTTCCAAATGGAGGCTTCCCAGTTTCCCTGCTCGGGATAAACGTGGTACGAGCAGACAAAGGTGGGGCTCACGGTGCTGACCACGACGTCGTACTCCTCCACCTCGGCCCGGAGGCAGTCGAAGAAGCCCAGAGCAGCGTGCTTGGAGGCAGCATCTAGAAGACAAGCCAGCCAGAGGGTGGTGCACGCAGGGGCCCAGCCCTGCTTCCCTGGGCCACACGCTGACACCCCACATTCCACAAGGTCAAGACGGGGCCTCCGACGTCCCTTGGCCCTGTCCACACCTTGCAAAGGAGGAAACAGACACTGCAATGTGGTGGAAGGAGGCCAACCGGGGCTGAATCCAGCTTAGCCAACTGCCCGCTGTGTGACCTTGGGCAAATCACTTGCCCTCTCTGAAGCTGTTTTCTTATCTTTAAAATGGAAGTTAATGTAAAGATAAAATGAGAAGAGGTATGGAAAGTGCCTGGCACCAGCATGTGTTCCCTTTCCTTCCCAGGAAGGCTGACGCCTGGGGGATGTGTCCCAGGTCCCAGTGCCAGCTGGTGGCTGTGGTGTGCCTGGCACATGAATCTTCTCTCTCGCTTCCTGCTCCCCTTTCCCTCGGAGAAGGTGTCTGTGTAATCTACTTGCCAAATTCAACTCAAATTGTGGAGGCTGTGGGTCGGGCAAGCAAGAATAGTTCCAGGAATTCTCCAGAAAGGGGATATTCCTAAAGTCTAGGGAAGTTGGAGCCATCTCTGGAGTTAGTGAACCCCAACTTTATACTTCGGTGGAGTGTGAGTGAGGCAGGAGGTGGACGCGTCGTGGTCTCTACTACCATAAAAGTCTTGATGCCCAGATATTTAGAGTAAGACCCAGCACCCTTCCCAAAGATTCCCAAGGTGAAGCAGGGGTAATCCCTCCCCCTTTCCATGTGTGCTCCTGCAGACTGCTCTTTGGAAGCCTTAACCCGCGCCTCACCGGACAGGGTCAGGAATGCAGGAGCTGAAGCTGTAGGATGGGGTCACTGGCAGGGAGCTGCTGCTGTAAGGACCCAACAAGATGAGACGTGTAAGGCTCGGCACTCAGGGCCAGGGCGTGGAAACCCTTTGGTAAGAAGTCAGCGCTTTCATTATTGCTCAAGTTGTCAGCAGGGTCCCAAGTTAAAAATGTCTTTGGGGAACACATGAAGAGGAGCAGGCCCAGGTGGACTGTGGCGAATGGGAAAGCGCACGCTCATCTATGGGGGTGACTCTGCTCGGCTCTGGTGATTGTCCCCACTCAGGACACTGGGTCCTTGGCCCCAGATCTTGTGGTTGTTCAGGAGAAGCTGGAGATCCTGCTTTCTATGAAAATATCCCAATATCTAAACAATAAATGGTAAAATACTCTCCTGCTGGCTAAAGCAAACCCATCTGGAGACAGCCTCAGCCTGATTTATGCAATGAATGATGTGCGTCATTCCATTTGAGCCCCTTCCTGCAGTGGCGTGAGGCCACTGGTTCGTTAATAATGCACTGCATAAAGAGGGACACTTTATGAATAATGAGGAACAAGAAGCTCAGAGAGGTTAGGTGATAGGTACAAGGTGGCACAGCCAGAGGTGGCAGAGTTTGCACTTGAATCCAGCCCTGCTGGCTCCTATGCCTTCCTCAGCGTTCTGCTTGTGGTTCATGGGGAACCCAGTTTTGCCTGCATATAAAGGGTTATGATAGCTACCACGGGAAAAACAAACACCCCAATGTGATACCACTGCATAGCCACTAGGATGGCTGGAATTAAAAAGATAGACAATAACAAATGTTGGTGAGGATGTGGAGAATTTGGAAGCCTTGTATATTGCTGGAGGGAATGTAAAATGGTGTGGCTGTCATGGAAACCAGTCTGGCAGTGCATCAGATGGTTACACGTGGAGTTATGTGACAACAGTCCTACTCTTATGCATACACCCAAGAGAAATGAAATCCAATGTCCACATAAAAACTTCTGTGTGACTGTCCATAGCAGCATTAACAGCCAAGAAGAGGAAATAACCCAAATGCCCATCAACAGTTAAATAGAATGTGGTATATCCGTATGATGGAATATTTTTCAGCCTTAGAAAGGAATGCATTTTTGATTCATACTACACCATGGAAATATCATGTTAAAGATTCCAGTTATGAAGGATTGCATATTGTATGATCCCATTTGTGAAATATCCAGAATAGGAAAATCTGTAGAGAGAAAGTAGTAAGAGGTTACTAAGACTGGGGAGAATGGGGGTATTGGGGAGTGATGTTATGGGATATGGGGGTTCCTTTTAAGAGTAATGAAAATGTTGGATGCACACCTCTGAATACACCGAAAGCAACTGAATTATACGATTGAAGGGTGAATTGTGTGGTATGTATGTTATATCTCAATACAGATAAAAGAAAGTTAGGGTCAGCAGCTTGATGTTCATTTATCTACCAACTGAGTGATTCCGTCATTCATTCACCATGCGTGCGTGGGGCTCCGGCTCCAGGCTGAGCTCTGGGCGGGGACTGGTGAGGCAGAGGTGTGCTGGAGAAGCTCAGCCCTCATGGAGTCCACAGCGCAGGGCAGACACCGGCAGGTATTCTCCATGGGGAGTGGTTAGTGCAGTGAGAGGGGTGTGTGCCTGTGTCGGGAAGGAAACTTGGCATGATGGGCCTGGCTCATGGGTCTGGGTCTGGGCCTCTGAGCCCCCAGTCTCCCTGCCTGGGATGGTGCCTGAAGGAAGGGGTTCAGCCCCTGGGGGGTGCTGCCTCTGAAGGCAGATGACTGCTTCTCTGCACTCCCCCTCCAGTGCCTGTCAGAAGCCAACCCAGAGGAAGAGGAGGGCCTGGGGCTGACCCTGAGTTGCATCTCTGTAGTTGCATCTCTCTAGTTCCGACATTTAGGTGGGAAATTCTGCACCCCTTAATTTCTTAGTTGCAGAGAAGCCAGACCATGGCCAGGGGGATGGGAGGGGCTGGGGGGTGGAGATGGCCCTTGTTATAATTCTTAACCCCTGCTGCTGTGATTGCAAAATGCTCTGAAGAAACCAGACATTTGCCTCATATTGGTTGGTGACCAAAGAGCCCATTGCAATGCCCAGTGACAAGGTTTCCCATGTTACCTCTGTCTGTGACACCAGCACCTGGTTTTAGACATGTTGAATGAATGAAGTTTGTTGGGGATTGAATCATGTTCCCTACAAAAGGCATGTTTAGGTCCCAACCCCTGGTCCAGTGGGTGTGAATCCATTGTAAATAGGACCTTCTGATGAGGTTACTTCAGTTAAGGCATAGTCTAGTTGAATCAGGACAGGTCTTAATCCTACAAGGCAGCAGAGGGAGACAGCCACAGAGAACATCTAGAAGCTGGAAGCCAATGGGACCCGGAACAGTAAGGGGAAGATGCGCCTGTGTTCATTGCCATGTGATGGAAAGGCCAAGGAAGCACGAAGAATGCTGGCCAGTTGGAAGATACTGACCCTGGGAGAAGGCAAGCCTTCTAGCCTCTGAAACCATGAGCTGATAAATTCCCACTATTAATTCAACCCACTGTATGATACTCATTTTAGCAGCCTAAAGCAAAGGCATAGAGCAAAAAAATAAAAAGTTACTGAAAATAACATGTAAAGAGAGTTTAAAAGTACAAGGAAAAGTGGTGAGATTCATAAATGAGCCGGGGAAGAGAGGAAAGTGGCAGACTCCACTGGGTATGGACAAAACTCCATCCCTCCTTTCTTGGGCCCACAGGTAACAGCCCTTCCCAAGTCCCTTGCAGTTAGGTGAGCTGTTAACTAGTTCCATTCTCACCAGTAGGAAGTGAGCAGAAGTGATGAATGCTAATTCAGGTTGGGGCTTTAGACATTGGGCCTCCTCAACTCTCTTCTTCCCTCTTTCTGCCAGCCAAAACCCAGATGGGGTGGGGACCTAGCTTTGACCAAGCAGAAGATGATGTCCAAGAAATAGCTTGGCATGGTCATGGGGCCCCAAATGACTATGTAGAACAGTGGTGCCCCCTGACCTGGACCTCTCACATTGAGATTGTTACATGGAAGAGAAGTAAACGTCTTCATTCTTAGGCTTAACCTAACTAATGCAAAGGGGAAGAGGAGGGTAAAACACTGTTAGGGACTGTGGAAGTTTGGAGCTGTATGTACCCCAGAAAAACATTCTTAAATCTAATCCATTCCTGTGAGTGTGAACCCATCTTAAGTAGGACCTTCTGATGAGGTTACTTTAGTTAATGTGTGTGTGACCCAGTCCATAAGCATGGGTCCTATTTCTATGACTGGAGTCCTTTGTAAATGGAATGAATGCAGACATGAGGAAGAGAGCCATAGGAAGCGAGAAACTGGATGTCAACAGAACTCACAAGATAAGGGAGAGACCAGGAGACACTGCCATGTGCCTTGCCATGTGACAGAGGAGCCAAGGATTACCAGCAGCCAGCCCCAGAATGCCAAAGTCTTCAGGCAGAAAGCATTGCCTTGATGATGACTTGATTTGGACTTTCTCTCAATGTCAAAACCATAAGCTAATAAATTCCCATTGTTCAACTTGACCCATTGTGTGGTATTTGCTTCAGCAGCCTGGGAAACTATAAAACAGGGACCTACCCATTTTCTTTCCTTCTTCCCTTCCTTTCCTTCCCACCTTTCAATCAATTACATCCTGTTTTGCTCAAGATGCTCTGGGCAATAAAGAAATGTATAAGGCATGCTCCCTGCCATCCAAAAACCTACCTTGTGGGAGGTGAGATTGTCTACAGTTTTTCCAAATGGATCCCATGAACATATACTCATGAACACATACCTCCTTAGACTTTTTAAAAGACTCACTTTTGGAGTTGCCCCTTCCCTGGAATTCTGCCTCCCTTCCTCTTCCTTCCTCAGAACCTCTCCCATCCCTCTCCCTATTCTCTCCCATGTTGTCTTTCCTGGTTGTCACCTTTCCTGTCCTTCAAGGATATCTTCTTGGAGGAAGGGGACTTGGAGCTGGGTCTGGAGTAAACTTGTCAGAAGTGTGACCTTCATCTGGCATTGACCCAGCTCACATTCTGACTGCCTGGGAGAAGACCTTATTTTTTACATCTCACTGTCTCCCACAGTGCCCTACATGCCATGGGTTCTTGAAACATGGGAATTGAAGAGATGAAAGGAAAAGCAGCAGACTGCCTTTGCCCCCACCAAGCACATGCCTAGTCCTAGACAGAACATCTCTGAAGAAGATATTTTTTGTCTTAGCAACTTACAAGTTGAACGGAACGGGATTCCAAACTTCCCTTGGATGTTATTCACCAACACAATCTGGCCTGTTCTCCGGGAGATCATGTCGGGAAGCAGGGCTGGAAAACAGGACAAGGATTCACTGTTAAAAATCTGAGGCCTCGGCAGGTAGTGGCAGGCAGACCCTTTCCCGACACTCCCCTCCATCACATATCGTTCCTGGACCTACTGGTAATTAGATTGCAGCGGGAAAAGTACCCTGGAAGTCAATTAGTCCAGTATCTCCGAAGAGCGGGCCAGCATCAGCGCCCAGGTGGAGAGTCTGTGACCCTGCTTTCCCCCCAACACCTAAGAGTGTGCTTTCTCAGCCTCTGTTTCGGCATCTAACTGTAGGTATCCTCCATGCTTGCATTCTCCCTCTTCAGTTATGTTTTGATAAAATGTTATTCTTTTGGGGGGTGGGGTGGGGTGGGAGGATGCTTCAACTCTTGGTTCTAATCTGTGAATGTCTCTAGCTCCACCATCCCAGGTTTCAGATCTGCACGTGAACTTGCCCATGAGAAACTCCACCTGGGTGTCCCATAGCTGCCTCGCACTCAACAGGTCCACACGGGAGCCGACATTTTACCCTTTGAAGTCATTTTACCCTGACTTCTCTCTCTGTATATTGGGTCTCTTGCAGTTTGGGGATAAATTATTTTCCTTCATTTCTGAGGACAGAATCTCACTTGCCCATCATCCTGAAGAGCGACTGTCTCCCATAATTAGGAGCAGACCAACTGCAAAGTTGATATGAAAAAATATATGCAAAGGATGCAGGCAACAGTCCAGAGGTGCCAAATGGGATTGGAGGGGGGACCATGGATTTAAATAAGAGAAGAGAGGTAAAGAGCAGACTCTGGGTGGGGAGGGCGGGTTTAAAGACAGGGAGGTTGGAATATGTCAGTAAGATACTTTCATAATCTTTGTTTCATCTACAGTTACAGTCAGAACTCTGAAAGCTTTCACCAAATAATAGGGATTTTCATGAAGGGAACTCAGGTGCTCCATACAGAATTGGATGACAGCCAGGCTATGTAACAAGCCCTCCCTAGTAGCTGGTGGTCCAGAAATCCAGGGAAATGTCAAACTCACGAGACCTTTGGTCAATGTGATGGGCCCAAAGTAGTTGGCATCCATGATCTTTTTGTCGAGCTCCAGAGAAATCTTATGGGCAGGTCCTTTCACCTTCATGCTGGCATTGTTGATGAGGATGTCCACACAGCCATAGCAGGCCAGGACCTCCTTTGCCACATCCTGTACACAGCTGACATCTGAGAAGTCCAAGAGGACCAGCTTTGGGGTAAATGTCTGTGGAGCCAATGAGAGAATCAAGGTGTGGGAACACCTCCTGATCCCAGAACTGAGGCCCTACAATCTATTAGCCACCCCTTTTGAAATTTTGAGCTCATGGAAAGACCGCAAAAAAAGTGAAGAGGAAAATGCAGAAATGACAGGTTGGAAAGGCGATTCATGGCGAATCCATTCTCGGGAATTGGTACAACAACATCCACAAACCCTTAATGTGAATATATAGCAATGATTCTGAACTTTGGGCAAAAGTGTCAGAACTGATAAATCCAAATGACTAGCACCCTTCACAGTTGCCCCTTTTGGTGACTGTGCACTTATTCCAGTAGTGATGTCATGACTTAAACATTTCTGAGCTCTTTTTTGAAAATTGCTTCCCAAACAGACTGACAAACCAGAAGAAAATCCACCACAATAATTTTCAGTCACATATTATTTTTGGACAAAATCGGTGGGAGAAGGTCAGTGCATAGAGAACAGCTCTTTGGCATGGGTGAGTGGCCAAAATAAGTGACCCCTTCTGATCAGCAGATGTGCCTGTGTCATGATCAGTGGGACCTTTGACTTACATTCCATCAAGAACTCTCTAAATCTCATCCTGCTGAAGGAACCCACAGGGCCAAAGAGTTGCCTTAATAATCAGTGAAGGCAAAGGGTACCCAGGAGTTACCCAAGCCAACTGCCAGAAAACCTTACCTTGCTGGGGTCAGCCACACTGATCAAGGCATCATATAGGATTTCCAGCCTCTCCCAGTTCTTTCCACACAGCACCAGCCTGGCTCCGCCAGTGTGAAACACTCGCGCACACTCTGTGGGGAAGAAGGAGAGTGGGCAGGGGGCACTGTGTGGATGGCACCACTGATGGTAAGCCCCCTCCCTTACAAATCCAAGAATTCAAAAATCTTAGGGCCACGAGGTCCTTTAGAGATAATTTCATTCAACCCCCTCCAGTGCTGGAATTTTTTCTAGTTACCAACTTCAGCTTGGTTGCTTCCTTTGATGGGGAGTGCAAAGTTGGGTGACACAACAACCCCTTCCATCATCAGATAGTCCAGATTATGAGAACATTCTTCCTTATACTTGACAGAAGCATCACCATGTCCACAACTCTAAATATACCTAAATCTAAAGATGCTAGGAACAGCCACTTATCTTTTCAGACTAAATGTCACCCACATTTTCTCTGTGGCTAGATACCCTAGTCAGGGCTCTTTTTACTAAAAAGTAAACATTTTCTGTCTAATGAATTTTACTCTGAACTAATTCCTGACTCATCCAACTTAGGACATTCTCAACTGGGTAATGGCTGGTGGACACACAGCATAACATTGATGCTTAAAAACCACAAAAACTGACATATTTTGAGAGTTTACTTGTTCTAGATACTGCAAAAGAACTTCACATGCATGAGCTTGTTTCTCTGTAGCACTAACCTCGATGCTTAAAAACCACAAAAGCTGACATATTTTGAGAGTTTACTTGTTCCAGGTATTGCAAAAGGACTTCACATGCATGAACTCATTTATTTCTCTGGGTAGGATCTCATGAGGTAGACTCTTGAGTCAGGCTCCCTGGAAGCAGAGCCTGAGATGGGGATTCGGGTGACCAGGCTTCATCAAGGAGCGTGCTTCAGAAAAAACCTGCTGGGGAGTGGGGGAAGGAGGATAGGGCAGGGAAAGGTGCCAGGCAAGGATGTGGTCTCAGGTAAAGAGATCCAAGGAGGGTTCTAGAGTGCATACTCAACTGCAGAGCTGTCCCACCTGGAGGCAAGAGGACAAGCCTTTTGGATACCTGAATCAATCAGTCATTGATTATGGGCTGCCACCTTCCAGGGCAGGTGGATAGGGTGTATAACTCCTGGGTAAAGCAACATCCACTAGCAGAGGGCAGGTCTCTGGGGAAAGGGGCAGCTGGAAGGCAGCAGAGTTCATGCTCAACAGCACCTGGAAATTTGGTAACTGGGCAGGTTACTGGAGCACTGACAGCACCTCCGACAGGTGGACACATATTGCCCCCATTTTATACCAGAAGGCGATGGACCCAGACTGGCCCGGGACACCAAAGGATAGCTGAGTATCACTGAGCCCCACTGGAAGCTGGATATTGTGAGTGCAATGGCACAACGTGAGCTTAGGGTCATGTGATTTCTCCTGCAGGACTCAGCACTGTTGGCTGAAGAGGAGATAAGGAGCCAGTGGAGCAGGACAGTCGGGTGGTGGTTGGTAAGTGGGCCTCATACACAGGGGGATTGTGGCATTGGAGAGAGAGCAATTGAGTTGCTGATCCATGCAGGCTAAGCCAGCTGGTGGGAGGAGTGATGGCAGGAGGGACTGAGAGAAGAGGGAAAGATCTAAGGATGGGAAATCTCAGAATGTTCTAAAAATAAGCATGGTGGTATGACTGGAAGGAGGGCAGCTGCGGTCTGTTCTGCACTTAGGGAAACCTGACTGGAGAACTGTGTTAGCAGGGTCAGCTTGAGTTGTTCGGACTGTAGTGGATGGGAGATTTCTCTGGGTGCTGGTGTTTTCTTGAGAAAGGGGTCATCCATGATGATTCTGGAAGGGAAAATTCAATAGAGATGTCCACTGATCTCCATTTAATTTCATGGAATAATAGGTGTTGGAAAGCGATGGAAAGATTCTAAACTATATTTGGAATAATTTACAAACTTTATTTAGAATAATATACATGCAGAAAAGCAAAGAACATCTTGAAAAGCAATAATGGGGATGGACGAAATTTACCAGTTATTAAAATATATTATCAATCCACAGAAATTAAAGCTGAGCCTTAATGGTTCAAGTATAGATAGAAATCCTAATATAAACGGAGCCAAGTTTTAATAAAGATTTAGTATATGATAAAATTGGCATATTGAATCAGTGGAAAAAGAACATATTATTTAAAGTGATGATATTTGGACTGCATGTAACTATTTGTGGGGGTGAGGGGAGAGCTAGATGTATTATACCAAAATGTGTTAAATAGTTAAATGTAAAAACAGAACCATAAAGTAACTGGAAAAAAGTAGAGATGACTGTATAACCTTTAATTGGGGAAAGTCTTATAAGCATGGCATCAAAGGAAGTAACCATGACAAATGATTTATAGATTTTACCCTTAAAAAACCTTCCTGATAAGAAAAACAATAAATAAAATTAATGGCAGGATGAACTGAGAAAACATATGTGGCAGAAAAGGGTTAATTTATTTGAAATATAAAAAAACTCTCACAAATCAATTTTTAAAAGGATCCTAACAAAGAAATTAGCTAAGGACATGAATAAGCAATTTATAAAAGAAGTGCAAAGAGCTATACAGATAGTTTAATGACAATAATAAAGAAATGCAAATTAAAACATGGCACTATTTTTTTTTGTTTTGTTTTGGAGTGGGTGCATGGTCTAGGAATTGAACCTGGGTCTCCTGCATGAAAGGCAGGCATTCTAACCACTGAACTACCCGTGCACCCTAATTTTAATATAAGAAATAAAGTGAAAACGGTGCTACTCAGTCTTGGTAAGATTATGAGAAAAGAGGCTTG
>PVIY010057739.1:0-12761 GCA_004026745.1 Myrmecophaga tridactyla
GCTTAGCCTAGATAAAGTAAGCATCAGCCACAAGGTTTTCACAATCACACAGTCACACTGTAAAAGCTATATAGTTATGCAATCGTCTTCAAGAATCAAGGCTACTGGAACACAGTTCAACAGTTTTAGGTATCTCTTTCTAGCTATTCTAATACACTAAAAACCAAAACAGAAATCTATATAATGCATAAATAATTTCCAGAATAACTTCTCAACTCTTATTTAAAATCTCTCACCCACCGAAACTTTATCTCATTTCTTTCTTTCCTCTTTTGGTCAAGAAGCCTCTCTCAATCCCATGATGCTGGGTCTCAGATCATGCCTGAAGTCATGTCCCATGTTGCCAGGGGGATTTACGCCTTTGGGAGTCATGTCCCGCGCAGGGTGGATGGGGGTAGGCAGAGAATTCAATTGCTGAGTAGGCTCTGATGCTCTAAGACTTTTAGGATTGGAATGCTGCCTTGGTTTTGGCAGTGATTTCTATCCTGTCTTGCCAGCATTCAAGTATCTTAACACCTGAAGCCTCGCCCATGAACTCCTTCCTGACAAGTCTGCTGGTGCTGACTGACCACCCATGAATTTCCCATGGTGCTTTATCCTCCTCCTTTCCTGGTAGGTAAGGTTGACCTTGACTGCCTGTTGCTGCCAAATTCCTGGAATACACCTGGTGGCCTTTATACTGGCCCTCCTGCCTGCTCCTCAGCAAGTGGCTGCTTCCCCCCATCATGCCCTCTCACTTGTCACTGAGCCCGAGCAGTCAGTGGCCCCTGGCCGCAGCTCACCTGGCTGATGGTGCTCATGGCCCGCATGTAGCTCTCATTCCTGGAGCGGAACTTTGGAGACGTGAGCAGACCGGCGGGGTCCAGGCTGTCCAGGCTCCGGTTGATGGAGACCTCGCTGACCGCCCGCAGGTAGCTGTGACTCCGGATCTGGAGTTTGGGCGAGTGCTCATTGGAAATTCTGGAAGAGAACAGGAGAGCGGGTGCATTTAGTCACACCCCAAAACACAGGCAGAATGGGATGCGCGGCACTGCTGTTTACATAGCCCACTAAATCCTGGGGCCAACAACACAGATGCTGTCCTATGGTTGCCCAACTCCCCCCATTGTGTCTCAGAGGGAAAACTTTTGACGGGAAATCACTAAGGTTTGATGATATTAGACAACATTTAAAATAATCTTTAATACATAAAATAATTACTCTAGTCATGTTTTCCTAAGCATACCATGGAGGGAGATAATAGCAACTACTCTGCCCCAGAATTCTGCCTTTTGTAATTTGTAAGCCTCTCCTTTGTACTCATCATTTCTCTTCCACAGCCATCATTTTGTCTTGGGACTTTCTAATAATGGCAAATGTCTATATACACCTATCTCTAATTCTGTCTATCTCTATCTGTCTGTCTGTCTATCTATCTATCTATCTATCTATCTATCTATCTATCTATCTATCTATCTATCTCTCTATCTATCTATTTATCTATCTAATGATCTCCATCCACCTGTGTCTATCATCTAGTTATCTAATCATATCAGTGTATCTAATCATGTGTCTTCCTTCCTTCCTTTTTTCCTTCCTTCCTTTCATCCTCTTCCTCCTTTTCTCTCTCTCTCTCATCTAGCTATCTTGGAGATTGGCTAGAATAAGCACATCCACCCATCCTACCATCCTACCAATCATCTTTAATTAGCTCACTTAGTTGAGATTAAACTTAGTGAACAATCCTTATGTCTTACCTACTCAAAATGCACATATCTAAATCCTTATATATAAAACCAAGCCTTGGGTGCACAATGGTGGCTCAGTGGCAGAGTTCTCGCCTGCCATGCTGGAGACCCATGTTCACTTCCCAGTGCCCGCCCGTGTAAAAAACAAACACAAACAAACAAAAATACCAAGCCTTTACATGCTTCACGCTTTTTTGGATTTTTTTCCTAAAATTTATTTTAAAATGATAAAAGTAGGAAACATTCATTGCAAAAGTCAACCTATCCAGAAGTGTATACAGCAGAATGTGGGTCTCCTGATTTCCTCTGCATCCCTGCCCTGTGTTCTTAATTTCACACTACTCATAGCAATTTGAGTGTATATTTTTCTTCACCATTTCTATCCATATATAAATGGTTTATATAAACGTATTACTTTTTTGTGGGAATGATAAATCATATAGTTTCTTTATTTTAGAAGAATGTAAATAGCATTAAAAATTCTCCAGATGCCATTTCCTCATCTCTCTCTCTTTTTTTGGGGATAGACTACATACTTTATTTCCTTTTTCATAAAAAATTGTATTAGAGAAGTTGTGGGTTTACAGAACAGTCATGCATAAAATATAGGATTCCAATACGCCTTCCCATCACCACCATTTGCATTGGTGAGGAACATTTTTTACAATTAATGATAGCCTTTTCTTGTAATTCTGCTATTTTTTTTATAGCAGTAGTTACATTTGTTATAATTGATGACAGATTATTGATGTACTACTATTAAATATTGTCTGTGGTTTACATAGGGGAACTATCCCTGTCCATATTCCCAACCTATTATCATTGTTATTTTTTTCATGCATGTTTTTATTACTCATCTGATCATACACTGGATAAGGCAGGTCGCAGTCACAAGGTTTTTACAGTCACGTGAAAGCTATATTGTTTTGCAATCATTATAAAGAGCAAAGTTACTGGATTTCAACAATTTCAGGTATTTCCTTCTGGCTATTCTAATATAGTAAAAAATTAGCCATATAGCAAGTCAGTGGTCATAATCATTTTTGTTAAATCCTAGCTTCTCAGTTACAACTCCTCCTTCTCTTCTGATCATTCTCTCAATCTTCAGGGACATCTGGGTAAAGACCATTCTAACTTCTTTGTGCTAAAAAAGGGTCTTGACATTACGGAGCAGAAGAATGAATACTTCTACTTCTGGGTTTCAGGGCTTATCTGGTATAAGAGCCATTTGAAGGCTGTAAGTTTCTGTAAAAATAAACTTAACAGGTAAAACTTTATAGAGTCTTAGATAGAGTTCAGGGTATTCTTTAGGGTTTTCAGGAATACTCTTGGTTAGGGCTTGGCATATTGTGGCAATTTGCAATATCTGGGTGAAGCTTGCATTAGAGTAGCCTCCAGAAAGCCGTCTCGACTCTATTTGAAATCTCTTAGCCACTGAAACCTTATTTTATTTAATTTCTTTTCTCCCTTTTGGTCAAAAAGGCACTGTTGATCCCATGATGCCAGGGCCAGGCTCATCCCTAAAAGTCACGTCATGTTGCCAGGGAGATTTACATTTCTGGGAGTCATGTCCCACATAGGGTGGTAGGTAGGTTTATTCGCAGAGTTTGGATTATAGAGAGAGGCCACATCTGAGCATTAAAAGAGGTTCTCTGGGGATGATTGTTAGGCATAATTATAAGTAGGCTTAGTTTTGCTATTATAGAAATAAGTTTCATAAGGGCAAGCCTCAAGAGGGAGGGCTTGGCTTATTAAAATGGGAGTCCCTAATGCTTGAAAGAATATCCATAATTCCCAGGCTGGGAAAGCTTAATAGCTCCACATCTCTTCTCCAGTCCCTCAAGGGACTTTGCAAATACTTTTTTATTTTCTGTTTTGAATACTCTGGAACATATCAGGTAAATCCCAATATTTTTAAAGGTTTGCTCTCACATAAGATTCAGGGTGATTTTTCTTTCATTATTAGATTTCTGTTATTTGTGCTGTAATATTGCTTGTAATTAAAAAAAAGTTCATAAAGAAAACTATGTATGCCCAAAGTTATATTATTTATCATTATTCTGGAGGGCCTAGCCAATGAAATAAGAAAATAAAAAAGAAATAGGGAATATAAGTATCACAAAGGAAGTGATATGCTTTAAGTATTTACAAATATAATTAATTCTCTGGAAAAATAAAAGAAAATCACCTGAAAAACTACTAGGACTAATGAAAGAAACTTCCAGAATAGCTAGGTAACAAGGTAAAAATACAGATATTAACAGCTTGTACATATACTGTCACTGCTAAATAGATTTTTAATTAAAAATCCATTTAAAATGGAAAAGTGTCATAAATTAACTAGAAATTACAAAAGGTAATGTACCAGAATTTTATAAGGAAGCTATAAAAACCTTATGGAAGGCAATAAACAATACCTACATACATGCAAAGGAAAATGATTTTTCTATATAGAAATACTTAATATTGTAAAAGATTAATTTCTCCCTAAATTAATCTATTCATTTAATGCAATTGCACAGAAATCCCAAGATAATTTAAAAATGGAATGTAACAACCTGATTTTAAAGTTCATTTGAGTCTCATATCAGCATTATTCATAATAGCCAAAAGATGGAAACAGCACAAATGTCCATCAACTGATGAATAGATAAAGCAAATGTGATATATTCATATAAGGGGATATTATTTGGCATAAAAAGGAATGAAGTACTGATCCATGCCACAAGATGGATGAAGCTTGAAAACACCACACTAAAAGAAAGAAGCCAGAAACAAAAGACCATATATAATATGATTCCATTTATATGAAATGTCCAGAACCTATAAATCTATAAAGACAGAAAACAGATTAGTGATTGCCAAGAGCTTCTGGGGGCGGGGGTGGCAGCAGTGGAGTTAGTGGGGGGCTAACTAAAGTGTGTAGAGTTCTTTCTGGTGATGAAAATATTTGAAAATTGATCGTGGTGATGGTTGCACTACTCTGTGACTATTAAAAACCATGGAATTATATATTTTAAGAGGGGGCATTGTATGTTATCTCAATAAAGAAGTTATAAAAATTATATGAGGCCTCAGAATAATTAGATTGGCTCATGAAGGGAGTTTAGAGACAAGACTAATGTGGGTGAAACTAGAGAAGGGAAACCCGTAGGAGAATATTGCAATAATGTAGGGAACAAGTGATTGGGGATTGTATGAAGTATCTGTGGCACATGAAGGAAGGAGAGAGATGTGAGGATCCACATGATAACTAAATATGGAAGATAAACAAGTGGGTGGGGTCTAGGTTGAATCCTAGGTGTCTGACTTGGATACTTGGGTGCTAAATGGAAACTTTATTAAATAGAGAGGGAGGGATTGGTGGAAAAAACATGTTCCATTTTGATCATATTTGGATCTGAGGTACCCAAATGTGGCCCCCGTACTTAGAAGGGTCCTACACTTGGTCTAATGCTTTGCTGTTATATCTTAAAATTCTTAATTTTTGCAAAGTGGACCACACTTTCATTTTACACCGGGCCCTACAAATTAAGTAGTTGGTCCTGGACACACAAATGGAGGTACTTATGAGGTAGGTGCGTATATGGTTTAGGACCAGAGATGCTGCATATGTTCACCATATAAGTGGCATATAAAGCCTCGAAGTTAATGAAGCCATCAAGAGAGCAGGTAAAGAAGGGCAGATACCAGGGTGGGACCTGGGGAATAAGGAAATTTAAGGGAACAAATCTAACAGAATTAGCTTGAAAATGAAAATGAGATGGAACAGTTAAACATATAGGAGGAAAGCAGCTGAGTGTGGTCCAAAAGGTTCAAAGAAGGACGGAGAGAGCCCGTATTTCAAATGCCACAAGTGGTCAAGTAAGATTAGAACATAAAAGCAGCAATAGAATTCAACAAATATGGAGCCTTCTGGTAAAAATGAGCAAGAATTGAAAAAGAAGAGACAAAATGCAGATGAGTCTTTTAAAAAGCTGGTTGGTGAAGGGAGAAAAAAAATTAGGGAACGGCTAGAGAGTAACGCTTATTCAGTGAGAAGTTTAAGAAGTAAAATGTCTGTAAACAGCCCAAAATAAAAATAAAGAAGAGGAAAAATGTCCTACCAGGTCTCAAAATATTCTTTTTTGGCTCACAATCACACATGAGAATTTCTAACAGAAAACCCAAGAATATTTATTGTATAGTGGACTTAAAAGTGATTTTTATTTTCTCTTCATGCTTTTCTGATTTTCCAGATTTTCTATAAGAAAATATTACTTTTATCATCAGAAAATATTTCATGTTGATGATCCAATAATTGCTATTTACAAAACCCAACAAATGATCCTTTATAGGGAAGTGTATTCAGTTAGTGCAGCTGACGGCTGAACCCTTCCGATGTTAAATGGAAATCTGTTGCTGAAATCTATTGTTAACATTAGTGGCGGTAGCATTGTGATATGCCTGGCTCAAGAAAACTGTACATTGGCTGTATATTTATAAGGAAGATTTGCTCTTCCTGTGAAAACAGTAATTTGAACATTTTACATGGACAATAATCCCTTCTGTGCCATAGTTAATCTCTGACATACATCAGAGCAAGCGTTTGAGAGATGTACTATATATAGTTATAGCTAAGGTGATGCTAAAGATACTCCACTCTTCACCCTCCAAATACCTTCTCAGTAGCAATGTACTG
The DNA here is from genome assembly GCA_004026745.1 of Myrmecophaga tridactyla. Taxonomy (NCBI): domain Eukaryota; kingdom Metazoa; phylum Chordata; class Mammalia; order Pilosa; family Myrmecophagidae; genus Myrmecophaga; species Myrmecophaga tridactyla. The sequence continues at coordinate 6,409 of PVIY010057739.1, forward strand.
AGTGTAAGACTGCACACATTCTTAAAGCTTGTATGTAATTACTTATATATAACAGCTAAAAAAGACAGTCTCAATACTAAAACTTGAGAATTTGATTAGCAACCACTTTTTTGCAACTGCACTGAAGGGAACAAATGAAGCAGATCTAGAATATAACACAAACAGCAAATCTCTTATGTATCTTACTGTTATAAACGAAATAGTGATTGCTTTAGAAACGTCCCCTATGGATTCTTCAAGTGGCTGTCAAATATGAAAATGCCTCCGCCAACTCAAACAAATATTTTCTATGTGCTATGTGCTATTATGGTGATTTGTTTTGGGTTGCTTTATAAACATCTCTCTCCCAAATCCCAACCAAGAAACAAAGTAAAGAATTCCGTTTGAGATCTCTTTTAAAAACATCAAATCTGAGCTAGAAGCATTTATAACCCGAAGTTCACTTCCCCCTAGAATTTAGGAGTTAGGTGAAGAATGTGCTTCTTTGGCGATTTTGTAACCTGAGCCAGAGCAATGATATTGCCAACATAAATGATGATGCTATTCCAAATGGTTATCGGGGCAGCAGCGGTGGTGGTTGTTTCATAAATGGTAGATATTAAAAAAAAAGCAGTGAAAGTTCAGTGTTTTGAAAAATGAGCGTCTGCTGGCTGAGATGGGGAAATGGGGGCATCCTTGCAGCAATCACTCACCCTGACCACTTGTTATGAAACAAAGCACAATTCCAAAATTTCAAAGTGAAAAATCATCCAGAAGGGATTGAGCAGTTCTACTTTGATGAGTCGTTCCAGATAAAACAAATCATGCTTCGAATAATGATTCATACACTAAATATTTTATGGAAATGTACTCCTTTACCTTGTCCATTTTGACAGTGGAGCCTATAGCTATCAGCATAAAGGGTACAGGATGTGGAAACACACATTAAAGAAACACTCATTAAAGAAATATCAAAATGGAGTGCATTGATAGCCTTATCTTCACCTCAAAAGAAAGCTGATATACTAAGAAGAAAGGGAGTATATGCACACTTTCAGAAATGTTAGCACTTTTGTTATATTAATTACTTTTCAGTGTTGGCTATTGAAAGGATATTAATCTTTTGCCACTGTTCTCCACAAATGACTTATGCTAAGTTAACCTTTCGTGGCCTATAAGAACTGAGCTAAGAGTTTGGCCTGGCTGGCCTAGTAAGTCCCATTTATAATCGTGTCTCTTAAGTATGACCAAAGATGCAAGACTGTTAGGTGATTGTGAGGTGAGTCCCATTTATAATTGTGTCCCCCTTGGGTGTGACCAAAGACGGGAGGCTGCAGGTGATTGTGAGGTGAGTCCCATTTATAATTGTGTCCCCCTTGGGTGTGACCAAAGACGGGAGGCTGTAGGTGATTGTGAGGCAACTACAGAAATAAGCTGGCCCAATGTATTAGTGTAGCTGCCAATACAAAGAAGAGAAGTGCCAATACAATAATACTCAGACCACAAAGTGTTAAACCAATATTCCAAAAGAGAACACAATTAACTTTTGAAATATATTACCAAAAATATGATTTAAAATTTTTAGACTATTTCTCTCAGAGAAGAAAATGCTTCCTTTACAGATCACTGAGCCGTATGGCTGAATCTCTTGAAGTAATGAGCAATCGTACTAATGTTTGCACTTTAATTTCTGTTCTTTTTCTCCTTGATTACTTAGAAAAGTATTAAAATTTAAAGTTAGTCCATAGGACCCAGAGGAAACAAAAAGTTGCCTGTGAGATTAATCCAACTTTGCTCTATTTTGAAATTCAAAGCACTCTGGTATTGACCCTGACACTTTGATCAAATCACTCTCATGAGTGTTCATGACTTAGGTTGAGAAGCTTTGTATCATTGGTCTTCAGTGTGGAAAACAGTACTAGGTAGGGGATAGTGCTTGGTTTCCAGTTTCAGGTAATCAAACGCAGGGTATTTTATTAGTCAGTCTTCTTTAATGAAACTGGGTATATTTTCTTCTTAGCAATCCCATGTGCAATGCCTTTATAGTCCTTCTAAAAGTACAACTGTCATTAAAGCTGTTTACAATGGGTAGGTGCCTCTTGCCTTCCAGAATTACAGAATGAGAACCTCATTGAATCCAAATCTACCCAAAAGAAATCACAAAAATACTGGCAAAACTATCAAAATCAACCATTTCAGAACTCTGGAAACCAAAGGCAGAGAACAAAATGAAACACATATTTTTGAAGAAATCTACTGAACTCCAATAAAAATAGTGGGCCTGTGGTAATTTAAATTGGGGCTATTCCCATACTCCTGCAGCTGTATGGGAGAATAGCTGTGAAAAGATGCAGCCTCACAACCAGCAGTAGGGATGGACATCTTTTGGAGCTCCCTGGAAAGCACCATCCCCGGTGCCAATATTATGACAGTCTCACAGCTCCCTGTATAAGCCCTATTCCCAGGACGCTAATGCCATTGGATAGAACCTGGAGCTCTGTGGAAAAACCCTATCCCCAGGTTTGAACACAGAAGCTACTGGCTGAAATTGTTAGTATCATAGCTGCCTAAGGCTGTAATTTAGGATGGGGGTAACAAAAGCCTGGCACAAAATTCGAAATAAATGAAAAAGGAAAAAAAAAAAATTAAAAGAACCTGTCAGCCATAGAGAAAATTTTGAAGCTCTGACATCCTTGGGCTCTTGAAGGCTGTGTCCATTTATAGGGCTTTGTGTATGCCCAGGAAAGACCTGAAGAGAAGGTCCAGTTACTCACCTCTGGCTGACCTTGAGACCCTACTCAAGCAGGAAGTGAAAGCTAAGGCTGATTTGTAAAGTACCTGATATGTAAGGGTGTGCTTTCAAACACAGATACCCTTGGCAAAAGGTGGAAGACTGATTGGCTTAAGGCATCTAAACAGTATATACTTTAGGATAAAAAAATGTACTAGAGCCACATGGGACATTTTATAATGACAATAGGGTCAATCCATCAGGAAAATTGTTATAATAATAACAAATATGCACCTTACAACAGAGCCCCAAAATACATGAGGCAAAACTGACAGAACTGAAGGGAGAAATAGATAATTCAACCATAATAGTTGGAGACTTCAAAATTCTACTCTCAATATGGATAAAATATCTGAACAGAAAATCATCAATGCTATAGAAGACTTGAAAAACACTATCAATCAACTAGACCTAACAGACATCTGTAGACATTCCATCCAACCAAATCAGAATACATAGTGTTCTAGTTTGCTAGCTGCCAGAATGCAATGTACCAGAAACAGAATGGCTTTTTAAAAGGGAAATTTAATAAGTTGCTAGTTTACAGCTCTAAGGCCAAGAAAATGTCCCAGTTACAATAAATCTATAGAAATGTCCAATCTAAGGCATCCAGGAAAAGACACCTTGGTTCAAGAAGGCCAATGAAGTTCAGGGTTTCTCTCTCAAGTGGAAGGGCACATGGCAAAAACTGTCAGAGTTTCTCTCTCATCTGGAAAGGCACATGGTGAACAAGGTCAGGGTTCCTCTCTCATCTGGAAGGGCACATAGCGAACATCCTCCGGCTTCTTCTCCTGGCTTCCTGTTTCATGAAGCTCCCCGGGAGGCGTTTTCCTTCCTCATCTCTAAAGGTCTCTGGCTGGTGGACTCTGTTTCTCATGGCTATGTCATTCTCTGCTCTGCTCTCTCTGAATCTCTCTCATTCTCCAAAATGTTTCCTCTTTTATAGGACTCCAGAAACTAATCAAGATCCACCCAAATGGGTGGAGCCACGCCGCCAGCTAATCCAGTTTAACAACCACTCTTGATTAAATCACAGCTCCAGGGAGATGATCTGATTAGTTTTGAACATACAATAACGAATAGAGATTAGAAGAAATGCTGCCGTTACAAATACAAATTGGGTTTAGGATTAAAACATGCCTTTTCTAGGGTACATACATCCTTTCCAGCACACATAGTCTTTTCAAGTACACGTTAATAGGCCACATACAAGGACATACAAAAAAATCTGAATCAATTCAAAAGAACTGAAATCATACAAAGCATGTACCCTGATCACATTGAACTTAAACTGGAGAGCAGCAATAGAAAGAAAATTTGGAACTCTACAACAATTTTGGAATTAAAAAACGCAACTTCAGGAACAAACTCCTATAGATCCCTTACTATATTCTTTGTTGCTCTTCCTCTGAAAATGTTGGACATAGGGGCTAAATGTCAGCATTATTTCAGGGAGACATTGTAATCGTCAACTGCTATAGACCTTCTGTTTCTTAGAGGCCCAGGATTCAGGGTGGGTGAAACGGAGCTGAAAAGGTAACCTGGGGGATTCATTTGATGATGCAAATGAATTAGAATCTCTTTCTAATTAATCCATTTATACAAGGAAATTACAGGGAAATTAAAAAGTATTTTTGAACCAAATGAATATGAAAACCCAACATATCAAAATGTATGGATGCAGCTAAAGCAGCGCTAAATGAGAAATTTGTCATTTTAAATGCCTGCGTTAGAAAAGAAAAACAATATCTCAAATTAATAAGTTAAGCTTTCATCTTATGAATCTTAAAAAATAAGAGCAAGTTGAACCTAATGTAAGCAGAATATAGTCATTAGAGTGGAAAACAATGAAATAGAAAACAAACAAACAAAATCATTAATTGCTTTTGAACAAAAGTTTGTTCTTTGAAAAGACCAACATTTAAACTAGATTAACCAAGAAAAAAAAGAGAAGACACAGATCACTAAAATTAGGAATGGAAGAGGAAAATTTACTACTGACCTGTCAGAAATTAAAAGGATTTTAAAGGAAACTAAATTCAACAATTTAGATGAAGTGGACAAACTTCTGGAAAATAAAAATGATCATAACTGACTCAAGAAGAAAGAAAAATTCTGAAAAGACGTATAACAGGTAAAGAAATTTAAGTTGTAATTAAAAATCTCCCCACAAAGTCAAGCTCAGGTCAAATGGTTTAATTGGTGAATTATATCAAACATTTAAAGATGAAATAATACCAATATTCCAAAAACTCTTGCAGAAAACAGAAGAGGAAAGAACAGTTCTCAACTCCTTGTATGAGGCGAATAGCACCCTGATACTAAAACCAGACAAAGACATCACAAGAAAAGAAAACTACAGATGAATACCTCACATTAACATAGACATAAAAATCCTTAACAAAATATTAGCAAATGGAATCAACCCATATAAAAAGGATTATACACTATGACCAAGTTGGATTTATTCCAAGAATGCAAGGTTAACATTTGAAAATTGATTAATGTAATATACCATAGTAATAGAATAAAGGACAAAACCACATCATCATTTCAACTGAAGGAGATAAAGCATTTGGTAAAATCCAACAGCCGTTCATGTTAAAGAATCTGAATAAACGTGGGATAGAAGGGAACTTCCTTAACTGATAAATGGCATCTACAAAAAAAACCCCGACAGACAACATTATATTTAATAGTGGAAGACTAAAGACTGAAGATCTTCCCCTTGAAATCAGGAACAAAGCAAAGATGACTGCTTGGTTTTTTTTCCTTATTTTTTAAATTTATCTTTCCATATCCTGGATAAAAGGAGCATCAGACACAAGGTTTTCACAATCACACAGTCACACTGTAAAAGTTATATCGTTATACAACCATCTTCAAGAAAGGATGAATGCTCTCGCTACATCATTTCATCATTGCACTCAGGTTTCTAGCCACTACAATCGGCAAGAAAATAAGTGAAAGAATCTCTACCCAAGGAAATACCGGATGTATTCAAAACTGATCAATGAAATCTGGACACTGCAGCAAGTCTTGGTGTTGCTGTTTAACTATTTGAATGGTATTGAAAAAAAATGACTTGAGCTCTCTGGGATTCAGTTTTCTCATCTGAAAAATGAGAGAGCTCTAAATTTCTATGATTCTATAGTAATGGTGACTTCATCTTACAATAACATTTTGATGGTATTATGGACATTACTGGCCAACAAGTATTTATGGAGTACAGCAGGATTCCAGATGCTCATACTGCCAGCCACATAAAACTCTTTTTCAAACTCTTATTCTTTTGCAACAACACATTGTTCCCTAAACATTCATTTTCCTTCTGTTTCTTAGGATTGTAACTTCCTAAAAGGATCAATTTCACTAAGCAATCAGCCCCATGAAAAGAGCCCAGCTCAGACACAGGGGAAACTTTAAAAGTTTGAGGATCAAACTCCAGTTACAAACTCCTATAGATCCCTTACTATATTCTTTGTGGCTCTTCCTCTGAAAATGTTGGACATGGGGGCTTAATACAAGTATTATTTCAGGGAGACACTGCAATTGTCAAGTGCTATAGACCTTCTGTTTCTTA
>PVIY010057740.1:0-12748 GCA_004026745.1 Myrmecophaga tridactyla
ATTTCAAGAGGCAGAAGATAGGATTAGTGAACTGGAGGACAGGACATCTGAAATCTGACAAGCAAAAGATAATATAGGGAAAAGAATGGAGAAATATGAGCAGGGACTCAGGGAATTGAATGACAACATGAAGTGCATGAATATACGTGTTGTGGGTGTCCCAGAAGGAGAAGAGAAGGGAAAAGGAGGAGAAAAACTAATAAAATTAGTTTTTATTAATTTTAATAAAATTTTGTTAAAATGTAGGTGTCTCACATTTATTATTTAATAAATTATTTAATAATTTTTTTTAATGTGGGTGTCCTAGAAGGAGAAGAGAAGGGAAAAGGAGGAGAAAATTCCCCAACTCTTATGAAAGACTTAAAATTACAGATCTAAGAAGTGCAGCGTACCCCAAAGAGAATAGATCCAAATAGATGTACTACAAGACACTTACTAATCAGAATGTCAGATGTCAAAGAGAAAGAGAGAATCTTGAAAGCAGCAAGAGAAAAACAATCCATCACATAGAAGGGAAGCCCAATAAGACTATGCGTAGATTTCTCAGGAGAAACCACAGAGGTGAGAAGACAGTGGGATGATATATTTAAGATACTAAAAGAGAAAAACTGCCAACCAAGAATTCTATATCCAGCAAAACTGTCCTTCAAAAATGAGGGGGAAATTAAAACATTTGCAGAAAAAAAATTCACTGAAAGAATCTGACCAAGAGACAGCTCTGCAAGAAATACTAAAGGGAGCACTAGAGACAGATAAGAAAAGACAGTAAAGAGAGGTGTGGAGAAGAGTATAGAAATGAAGGTTATCAGTAAAGGTAAAAAGAAGAAAAATTAGATACGACATATAAAATCCAAAAGGCAAAATGGTAGAAGAAAGTACTGCCCATACAGTAATAACACTAAATGTTAATGGATTAAACTCCCCAATTAAAGGACATAGACTGGTAAATGGATTAAAAAAAAACAGGACCCATCTATACACTGCCTACAGGAAACCCATCTTAGACCCAAGGATGCAAATAGGTTGAAAGTGAAAGGTTGGGAAAAGATATTCCATGCAAATCAATCAGAAAAGAGCAGGAGTAGGTATACTAATATGTAACAAATTAAACTTCTAATGTAAAACAGTTAAAAGAGATAAAGAAGGATACTATGTATTAATAAAAGGAACAACTCAATAAGAAGACATAACAATCATAAATATTTATGCATCAAGCCAGAATGCTCCAAAATACATGAGGCAAACACCGAAAGCACTAAACAGAGAAATAGATACATCTACTATAATAGTTGGAGACTTCAATTCCCCACTCTCATCAACAGACAGAACATGTAGACAGAGGATCAATAAAGAAATAGAGAATTTGAATAATACAATAAATGAGCTAGACTTAACAGAAATATATAGAGCATTACATCCCACAACAGGAGGATACACCTTTTTCTCAAGTGCTCATGGATCATTCTCAAGGATAGACCATATGCTGGGTCACAAAGCAAGTCTCAATAAATTTAAAAAGATTGAAATCATACAAAACACCTTCTCAGATCATAAAGGAATGAAGCTGGAAATCAATAATAGGCAGAGTGCGAGAAAATTCACAAATATATGGAGGCTCAACAACATACTCTTAAACAACCAGTGGATCAAGGAAGAAATTGCAAGAGAAATCAGTAACTATCTCAAGGGAAATGAAAATGAAAACACAACATATCAAAACTTATGGGATGCAGCAAAGGCAGTGCTAAGAGGGAAATGTATTGCCCAAAATGCCTACATCAAAAAAGAAGAAAGAGTAAACATCGAGGAATTAACTGTCCACTTGGAAGAACTAGAGAAAGAACAGCAAATTAACCCCAAAGCAAGCAAAAGGGAAAAAATAATGAAGATTAGAGCAGAAATAAATGAAATTGAGAACATGAAAATAATCGAGAAAATCAACAAAACCAGAAGTTGGTTCTATGAGGAAATCAGTAAGATTGATGGACCCTTAGGGAGGCTGACAAAAATAAGGAGAGGGAGGATGCAAATAAATAAAATCAGAAATGGAAGAGGAGACATAACCACTGACCCCAGAGAAATAAAGGAAGTAATGACAGGATACTATGAACAATTTTATGCTAATAAACTAGACAATGTAGATGAAATGGACAACTTCCTAGAAAGAAATGAACAACCAACATTGACTCAAGAAGAAATAGACAACCTCCACAAACCAATCACAAGTAAGGAAATTGAATCAGTCATTAAGAAGCTTCCCAAAAAGAAAAGTCCAGGACCAGATGGCTTCACATGTGCATTCTACCAAACATTCAAGAAAGAATTAATACCAATCCTGCTCAAACTCTTCAAAAAAATTGAAAAGGAGGGAAAGCTAACTAACTCATTCTATGAAGCCAACATTACCCTCATGCCAAAGCCAGACAAAGATATTACAAGAAAAGAAAACTACAGACCAATCTCTCTAATGAATAGAGATGCAAAAATCCTCAACAAAATTCTTGCAAATCGAATCCAACAGCACATTAAAAAAAATTATACATCATGACCAAGTAGGATTCATCCCAGGTATGCAAGGATGGTTCAACATAAGAAAATCAATTAATGTAATACACCATATCAACAAATCAAAGCAGAAAAACCACATGATCATCTCGATTGATGTAGAAAAGGCATTTGACAAAATTCAACATCCTTTCTTGTTGAAAACACTTCAAAGGATAAGAATAGAAGGGAACTTCCTCAACATAATAAAGGGAATATATGAAAAAAACCACAGCTAACATCATCCTCAATGGGGAAAAAATGAAAACTTTCCCCCTAAGATCAGGAACAAGACAAGAAGGCCCACTATCACCATTCTTATTCAACACTGTGTTGGAAGTTCTAGCCAAAGCAACTAGACAAGAAAAAGAAATACAAGGCATCAAAATTGGAAAGGAAGAAGTAAAACTCTCACTGTTTGCAGCTGATATGATACAATATGTTGAAAACCCCGAAAAATCCACAGCAAAGCTACTAGAGCTAATAAATGAGTACAGCAAAGTGGCAGGTTACAAGATCAACATTCAAAAATCTGTAGTGTTTCTATATGCTAGTAATGAACAATCTGAGGGGGAATCAAGAAAAAAATTCCATTTACAATTGCAACCAAAAGAATAAAATATTTAGGAATAAACTTAACTAAAGATACAAAAGACCTATACAAAGAAAACTACAGGAAATTGTCAAAAGAAATCACAGAAGACCTAAATAAATGGAAGGACATACCGTGTTCATGGATTGAAAGACTAAATATAATTAAGATGTCAATTCTGCCTAAATTGCTTTACAAATTCAATGCAACACCAATTAAAATCCCAAAAACTTACTTTTCAGAAATAGAAAATCCAATAACCAAATTTATCTAATAGGGCAAGGTGCCCCGAATAGCTAAAAATATCCTGAGAAAGAAAAATGAAGTTGGAGGCCTCATGATACCTGACTTTAAGGCATATTATGAAGCTACAATGGTCAAAACAGCATGGTACTGGCATAAAGATAGATATACTGATGAATGGAATCAAATAGAGTTTTCAGGTATAGACTCTCTCATCTATGGACAATTGATCTTTGATAAGGCAGTCAAGCCAACTCACCTGGGACCAGTCTCTTCAATAAATGGTGCCTAGAGAACTGGAAATCCACATGCAAAAGAATGAAAGAGGATCCATATCTCACACCCTATACAAAAATTAACTCAAAATGGATCAAAGACCTAAACATGAGATCTAAGACCATAAAACTTTTAGAAGAAACTGCAGGGAAATATCTTATCAATCTTATAATAGGAGGCAGTTTCCTAGACCTTACACCCACAGAACGAGCATTGAAGAAATAAATAAATGGGAACTCCTTAAAATTAAACACTTTTGTGCATCGAAGATCTTCATCAAGAAAGTAAAAAGACAGCCTACACAATGGGAGACAATATTTGGAAATGATATATCAGATAAAGGTCTAGTATCCAGAATATATAAAGAGATTGTTCAACTCAACAACCAAAAGACAGACAACTCAAATACAAAATGGGCAAAAGACATAAACGGATACTTTTCAGAAGAGAAAATACAAATGGCCAAAAGGCACATGAAAAGATGTTCAACTTCCCTGGTGATTAGGGAAATGTAAATCAAAACCACAATGAGATATCATCTCACATCCACCAGAATGGCCATCATCAATAAAACAGAAAACAACAAGTGGCTGGAGAGGATGTGGAGAGAGAGGCACACTTATCCACTGTTGGTGGGAATGTCAAATGGTACAACCACTGTGGAAGACTGTGGCAGTTCCTCAGGAAGCTAAGTACAGAATTGCCATATGATCCAGCAATACCATTGCTAGGTATCTACTCAGAGGACATGAGGGCAAGAACACAAATGGACATCTGCACACCAATGTTTATAGCAGCATTATTTACAATTGCCAAGAGATGGAAACAGCCAAAATGTCCATCAATAGATGAGTGGCTAAGCAAGCTGTGGTATATACATATGATGGAATATTATGCAGCTGTAAGACAGAATAAAGTCATGAAGCATGTAACAACATGGATGGAACTTAAGGACATTATGCTGAGTGAGATTAGCCAGAAACAAGAGAACAAATACCGTATGGTCTCACTGATATGAACTGACATTAGAGAATGAACTTGGAGAATTTCAGTTGGTAATAGAGTCCATCAGGTAGATATTGGGTAATTGGAGCTGAAGGGATTATGCAACTGGACTGATTGTAAAAATTCCAAAATGGATAGCACAATACTACCTAACTGTAACACAATAATGTTAGAACACTGCATGACGCTGAATGTGAGAATGATAGAGGAAGGAGGCCTGGAGGCACAAATGAAATCAGAAGGAAAGATAGACAATAAAGACTGAGATGGTATAATCTAGGAATGCCTACAGTGTATAATGATAGTGACTAAATGTGCAAACTTAAAAAGTTTCTGCATGAGGAAGAACAAAGGAACGTCAATAATGCAGGGTGTTGAAAATAGATGGTAATTAATATTTTAAAACTTTAACCTATGTGTGAGACAAGCAAAAAATGTTGATGTGGTACAACATTTATATTTTGACTAGTGCATTTCCTAATATAACTTATGTGGACAGCTTAATCGAACACCATAGTACTTGGAACCTTGTGTAGGGCATGAGATTTTCTAAGTTTGTCTAGAGTGATGCCCAGATAAATCCCAGAGCGATTTGAACAGTGAATAGGGAAGAATTTTTAGAGTCCCCTAGGGGGAATGGTGAGAAAGGGGGAAAATTCAACTTCCCCAAGTGGAGAATTCTTGATATTCTCACAGGCAGTGGGGACAGACAAAGCAATAGGCCGAGCCTCCAATCTTGGGGTTTGTTCATATGAAACTTAATCCCAGAAAGGATTGGCTAAGCCTACTTAAAATTAGGCTGAAGAGTCACCCCCAAGAGAACCTCTTCTGTTGTTCAGATGTGGCCTCTCTCGGCCGACACAGCAAGCAAACTCATTGCCCTCCCCCTCTCCACATGGGACATGACTCCCAGGGGTGTGGACTTTCCTGACAACATGGGACAGAAATCCTAGAATGAGCTGGAACTCAGCATCAAGGGATTGAGAAAATCTTCTCAACCAAAAGGGGGAAGAGTGAAATGAGACAAAATAAGGTGTCAATGGCTGATAGATTCCAAACAGACTCGAGAGGTTATCCTGGAGGTTATTCTTACGCATTAAATACATATCATCTTGTTAGTCAAGATGTAATGGAGAGGCTGGAGGAAACTGCCTGAAAATGTGGAACTGTGCTCTGGTGGCCATGTTTCTTGAAGATAATTGTATGATGATATGGCTGTCACAGTGTGACTGTGTGGTTGAGAGAGCCTTGTGTCTGATGCTCCTTTTGTCCACCTTATCGATGGACAAGTAAAACATATGGATTAAAAATAAATAAATACTAGGGGGAGCAATTGTTAAAATAAATTTAGTAGATTGAAATGCTGGTGATCGGTGAAGGGGGGGGGTAAGGGGTATGGTATGTATGAATTTTTTTCTGTCTTCTTTTTATTGTTTTTTCTGAATTGATGCAGATGTTCCAAGAAATGATCATGATGATGAATATACAACTACGTGATGATATTGTGAATTACTGATTATATATGTAGAACGGAATGATCATATGTTAAGAATGTGTTTCTTTGTTGTCATATTTCCTAAAACAAATTTTAATTAATAAAAAAATTTAAAAAAAAAGAAATAAAGCCAGGGTATCTATTACCACAAAGCTTTCATACAGAGTATATTCTTTGACCATGATACTATTATATTATATGTCAATAACAGAATGATAAATAGAAAAACTTCACAGTTATGAAAATTTTAAAATATACTTCTAAATAACATTAAGTTAAAACTCATAAGTATTTAAGTTACTATATATCAAGATATTATGTATTAAAAGAGGTATTATGTAGCTAAATGGTACATAAATTATATTAACTTAAAGACATGTTAGTAGAAAAAAAGAAAAACTGAAATTTAATGAACAAGCCATATAATTTAAGAATTTGGTAAAAAGAACTCCAACCATACCTAAAGAAAACATAAATAGAAGGAAATAAAATATATCAGGTCAGAAATATACACAATAGGAGATACAAAATCAATATAATTAGAGTTGGTTCTTGGAAAAGATACAATGGACAAATATCTGACAAGGTTGACCAAGAAAAAGAGCCAAAAACAGAGAGAGAGATGTTAGAAATAATATTAATCAAACAAAGGGGGATATAAAGCCTGAAGAAATCATAAATATAATTAAAAAATGCTATGAAAAAGCTTATGCCCACAAATGTGCAAATATAGACAAAATTAGCAAATTCCCAGAAAAAATATAAAATAGAAAACTAACTGAAATATATATATAGAAAATCTGATTTTTCTACAATTCAATAGAATCAATAGAATAAACTCTTCCAAAAATACTGAATAGATAAATTTAGTTGTAAAAAAAACATTTCAAAAATCACATTCTTACATAAACCCTGGCAGAATAAAGAAACAGGGAAAGTTTGCCAACCCACTTAATGAGTCCAGCAAAACCTTAAGGCCAAAAGCAGACAAGAACAGCATATGAAACGAATGATAGGCCAATTACACGCATAATTATAGAAGCTAAAAACCTAAAACAATAATAATTAACAAATAAAATCCATCAAATATTAAAAAGATAATGAATCATGATAAAATTGAGTTTATCCCAGAAATGCAAAGTTGGTTTGAGATTAGAAAATCCAATTAAAATAATTCATTACATTAACAGAAGAAAGGCAAAACAATCATCTTTCCACAAGCTGGGTTCCCCAAAAGCAGATGCTAAGGAATTTGGGATGCCAGATGTTTATCAGAACTCAGCACCTGGGAAAGGAAGAGAAGAAAGGCAGCATTGGACAAAGGGAGAAGTCAAACTGCAATATAAGCCCAATAAAGCCTCAGTCAACCAGCAGGGTGCTCTGGAGTGAAAATGGCCCCATCAGAGCTAACCTGCATCAGACTGAACTGGGACTTTATCTCTTACCTTGCTTAGTTACTGGATGCAGGCTGCCCTGGGCCAGGCAGCTGTAAAAGAGTGGACTGGCAGGCCTCTGCTGATTGCACTCCCCCTAGCTAGACAGCAAGTCCTTCCTTGAAGGTGGATCTACTGGCAAATCTCCATGTCTAAAACAACTCTCAGTAGACAAAGATAACACCTGCAACGTAATTCAACATTTCCTTGTCACCAGAAAATTTTAATCATAGCAAATTGAGGAAAACTTCCTAAATATGATTTTTTGTAAAGGGTCTACAAAATTCCTATAGCAAATATTAGACATAGCAGTGAAACTGAAAACAACCCCATTAAAATCAGGAAAAAAAACAAGTATACCCATTACACCATTACAATATAACATTGTACTAGAGGTCCAAGAAAGCACTTTATGGCAGGAAAAATAAATAACAGTTACAAGGAAGAACTGGAAAAGAAGAAATAATCTGTCATTACTTACATATAATTTCATTTTCTATGTTGAAAAACCAAAGAATCACATGAATTGTTAGGTACTTAATACAAACAATCTTTAACTAATATATTTTTTGGAAGACATCATTTACAATAACAACAAAAATACAGGGCACCTAGAAATTACTGTAATATAAGATGTGAACACATTATATATAAAACAATAAAACTTTATTAAAATAAATTAAAGATCTAAATCAATAGAAGAATAGAATATATTCATAGATAGGAAGACATGAAAGTTAAAGTGGCCCATTCTTCTAAAATTGATTTAAAATTTAACTAATTCCAATTAGAAATCCCAGTATTTTTGCAAAACATTGTAAACTGATTCTAAAATTTATGTTAAAATATCCAAGACATTCTTGAAGAAGGAGGAGGAGGTAGAGGGCCAATCTACCTGATGCCAATATGTATTATAAAGGAATGTTAATTAAGAGTGTGTACTAGCTCAGGGATTGACAAATAGACCAAAGAAAGAAAACAGAGAGCCAGAAACAAATCAATACATACATGAAAACTTGCTTTACGATAGAAAGCAATTCCAAGTTGGTAGGGAAAAGATGAACTACTTAACAAATCACACTGGAAAAGTTCATTATTTATATTGGGGGAAAAAAACTAAATTGTTTTCCTTCCTCATTTCCTACATAAAAATTTTGTTATAGATGGATTAAACATTTTAATGTGAAGAAAACAGTAATATTGATTAATAAAACACTTTTAGAAGTCAAAAAGGAAAATATGATCTTGGGGAAAGGAAAGATTTTTTTTTTTTTTGGTTTTTTTTGTTTGTTTGTTTGTTTTTTGGCATGGGCAGGCTCCAGTAATCAAGTGTGGGTCTCCAGCATGGCAGGTGAAAATCCTGTCACTGAGCCACCATTGCCCGCCCAGAAAGATTTATTTTAAAAGACTCACACATACTCACACACACACAAACACAAATCATAAAGAAAAATAGCAATGTATTTGACTAAATTAAAATTGATATTCTCTGTTGGCAGAAAGGTCTTAATTAGAAAATTAAAAGGCAAGCTACAAATTGAGTGGAAATATTGGTAACACACAGAACTATCCTAGGATTCATATTCAGAATAAAAAGAGAACTACAAAAAAACTAGAAAAAGATAAAACAAGAGTGGGAAAATGGACCAAAAAAAGAGCAGTTACTTTACATAAGAGGAAATATAAAATCTGAAAAGATACTTGTCTTAGCTTGTTAAGTGCTGCCAGAATGCAACATACGAGAAATGGAACCACTTTTTAAAAGGGAGTTTATTAAGCTACAAGTTTGCAGTTCTGAGGCCATAAAAATGCAAATTAAGGCATCCAGAGAAAGATACCTTGGCTCAAGAAAGGCCAAGGTCTGTGGCATGGGAAGGCACATAGCTGATGTCTGCTGGTCCTTGTGTCTGGTTCTGTTGCTTCCAATTTCTGATGCCAGTGGGTTCCCTCCAAGCATCTGTGGGCCTTCACTTAACTCCCCAAGGAAACAACTCTGGGTTCTGGTTTGCTTCACATCTCATGGGAAGGCACATGGTGACATCTGCTGGGCCCTGCATCCCCAAATATCCATGTCTAGATCCCAGCTCACTCTGTCGGCACTCCAAGCATCTCCAGATGTCTGCAACTCTGTTGGCTCTGAAGCGACTGTGTTTTCTCCAAAATGTCTCCCCTTTTAAAGGACTGCAGTAAACTAATCAAGACCTACTTTGAATAGGCAGAGTCACATCTCCATTAATCAAAAGGCCACACCCACAGCTGGACACACCGCACGTCCATGGAAAGTAAGCCAATCAAAAAGTCGCATGCACTATTGGGTGGGACAATCTCCATGGAAACAACCTAATCAAAGTTTTCGATTCTACAATACTGAATCAGGGTTAGAGGAACGTGGATTTTCTGTTGTACATAATTTCAAACTAGCACAATACTCAACCTGAACCCAAACCTCATTAAATGCAAATTAGAACCACAAAAATATACTATTTTAGGCCCATCAGATTGACAAAAAATAAAGTCTAAGAATGTCAAAGCTAGCAAGAATGTAAAACATCAAATACATATACACTGTTGGTGGGAGCATACAATTTCTTTTAGAAATTATTTGGCATTGTTGCATATATGTGTATTGCATCTGTACCTACACCATAATCCAGCAATCTCATCTTAGATATACCCACCAAGAGACCTGTGCATTAATTCATGATAACATTATTTGTAATAGAAAAAGAAAGGAAACAATCTAACTACCCATCATCAATAAGCTGAATGAAAAACTGTAGAATTTTTAATTAATGACATACAACAATAGAAAAGAACTAATTATAGGTAGCCATATTAACTGGGTACATCTCAGAGATAAATTATTGAGTATAACTGCAGATCAAGAACACTATATACAGTATAATTTCTAAATATAAAGTTCAAAAGCTTCCAAAGTAAACAACTTTTTACATTTCCAAATAAATTAAGAGACAAATAAACATAAAAGTAATCATAGTGGTTATCTCTGAGAGGTCAAGAATAGAGGGGTAAATTCCTGAGGGAAACACAGGAGCCATCAGAGGAAGTGTAAATATTCTATATTTTTAACTGGCTAGAACTCACATGTGTTTGTTATAGTGTTACTTTAGGTATCTTCTGCACACATCATAGTTATTTCTTTGTACCTATTCGATATTTAATAAAATTGTTTAATGGGGTTAAAAATACTTTCTCATCTACTTGCAGAGATACTGCAATATTGTCTGATAAATACTGGCAAAAAATGGTATAATCTGCAAACTCATAATCACATGTAAAAATTATGAATATACAAAAAAGCATTAATACAAGAAGAAATAGAAGATCTGAACAAACCAATTACTAGTAAAGAGATTGATTTAGTAATTAAAGAAAAGCCCAGGACCAGATGGCTTAACAGGGAAATTCTACCAAACATTTTAAGAAGACCTAACTCCAGTTCTGCATAAACTATTCTAAAAAAATTGAAATGGCAGGAACATCCCTAACTCATTCTATGAGACCAACATCACCATCACACCAAAGATGGGTAATGATACCATGAGAAAAGAAAACTACAGACCAATATACTATTCAGTAAAGTGAGGGTACAAGATCAATACCAAAAAAAATTCCATTTACAAATGCAGCTAAAAAAATCAAATATCTAGGGAATAAGTCTAAACAAGGAAATAAAGGACTTTACAAGGATCTAAAGATTGACCTATTGATCAATGGAATCAAATTGAGAGTGTGTAAATAGACCACCAAAGCTATGGTCAATTGATCTTTGACAAAGCCACCAAATCTACTGAACTGGGACAGAATAGTCTTTTCAATAAATGGGCATGGGAGACCTGGATACCAATAGTCAAAAGAATGAAAAAAGAGGACCCCTACCTTATACTCTATACAAAAATTAACTCAAAAATATATATCCTATATATATATCAATATATATCTTGATATTTAGAGATAAGAACAAAGCTGATCAGGTTGGGGTTAAAGTAATTCAGAACACAGGTGTAAGGAAGACATTGTCTATATTTTAGAACCACACATACTCTTTGAGACCAAAAGAAGAAAGGTTTATTTAGTCTGGAACCAAAATTTTCTGTAGCACATAATCTAACTCAACCTGTCTGTATAGTTCATTTGAACAATTGAAACACAAGGAGTCCAGATTAAGAAAGAGGTTCTTTAATATTATGTAGCTTAATGTAATGCCTGGATACATCCTAGAGTATATTAAGCAGATAATCAAAAAGTGTTGGCAAAGTCCATTGAGGGATGGGAGAAAAAATATGGAACTATTAAACTTTACCATCAAGGAATCCCCTCATATAATGGTGAACTTTAGGGACACCCAAATCAATAGGCTATGCCCTTGATCTTGAAGTTTACTCTTGTGAAGCTTATGTAGGTAGCAGAAAAGCTTAGCCTACCTATAGGTATGTGCCTAAGAGTTACTTCTGGAGGAGCTCTTTTGTTGCTGAGATGTGGTCTCACTCTTTCTAAGCTCAATTCTGCAAATGAAATCATTGCCCTCCACACTGCATGGGATATGACATCCAGGGGTGAAAGTCTCCCTGGTGATGTGGGAGATGACTCCCAGGGATGAATCCAGCCCTGGCACCATGGGATTAATGGCTCCATCCTGACCAAAAGGGGGAAAAGAAGTGTAACTAAGAAAGTATCAGTGGCAGAGAGAGTTCAAATAGAGTCAAGAGACTATTTGAGGTTGCTCTTATGCAAGCTTCAGTTAGACATTGCTACCTATCATAACCTGCCAGCCCCCAACCAGGACCATTCAAGCCAATCCTGGGGAGCACCCAGGGCAATATATAGGATTCCACAAAGGTTCCATGTGCTTGTGTAATTTTCCAGAGACCTATGGCCTCTGGATGGATCTGTAGTAAATCCTGAAACCTAGAGGGCCCAGCCTCTCCAGAACATCAGCTAGTTCCATCTCCCTACCGCATATTAGTGACAGACCCTCCCAACATGAAAAGGCTAGAATGGCCATAACCCAAACACAGAATGGCCATAGCCCAAATGCATATGACTGCTGAGTTCTTAAATTCATATCTCTTTTAGTTGCCAGTATCTTAGAGCAGCTAGAAGTAAAAACCTAAAATTGTGGAATTGTAACCCATGTCA
>PVIY010057741.1:0-12749 GCA_004026745.1 Myrmecophaga tridactyla
GGAAACATTAAAAACTAAAAAAGAGGAAACATTTTGGAGAATGAAAGAGATTCAGAGAGAGCAAAGCAGAATGACATAGCCACGAGAAGCAGAGTCCACTAGCCAGCAACCTTTGAAGATGAAGAAGGAAAATGCCTCCTGGGGAGCTTCATGCAACAGGAAACCAGGAGAAGAAGCTGGTGGGTGATGCCATGTTTGCTATGTGCCTTTCCAGATGAGAGAGAAATCCTGAACTTCATCAGCCTTCTTGAACCAAAGTCATCTTACCTGGATGCCTTAGATTGGACATTTCTGTAGACTTGTTTTAATTGGGACATTTCCTTGGCCTTAGAACTATAAACTGGCAACTTATTAAATTCCCCTTTTTAAAAAGTCAAAAAAAAAAAAAAAAAAGACATCAGCAAGAAGATACCTTCACTCAAGACAGGGTGATCACATCCGAGGTTTCTCTGTCAGCTGGGAAGACAAGTGGCTGGCATCTCCTGGTCCTTTGCTCCCAAATTGCATTGCTTTCTGAATCTGGTAGCTTTCTGTGTCAGTTCTCCAAGCATCTCTAAATGTCTGTGTCTAGGTGTCTGTTCTCTACATGACTTTGAATTCTTTCTCTGTCCATGAGCTCTTTTAAGGACTACAGTAAACTAATTAAGATCCAACTTGAATAGCTAGGTTCACATCTCCATGCAAATAATCTAATCAAAAGTTCCCAGTGAGTCTGCACCCATAAGATTGGATTAATATAACACAGTTTTCCAGAGTTCATTACAGTTTCAAACCAACACACATATGAAATACATGTTGAGAACTGGCATAGGCAGTTCTGAGTTGGCCAAGTGGAAGTTTTTAATGAATACAGTTGTCTGTCCCTTTCCCCCATTAGAATGTAAAGTCCATGAGAGTAAAGAGTTTTGTCTATTTCGTTTATTGAAGTATACTTAATGCCTAGGACAGTGTCTGAGATATAGTATCTACTCAATAAATATTTCCTAAAAGATTAATTAATCAATTGATTGATTAATCAGTTACTTTACTACTAATGCTGGTTACATATAAGGGTTCCATGCCACTAGATTTCCAAGAAAGCCTTAAAAAGATAATGAGAGCTGAGCCTTGTTATGGGGCAGTAGGGAGAGCATGGAGGTTGAAACGAGATGAGCTGGCTTCTCAGATCTTTGCTTCAGTATGTTGGTCATAGACAAAATAGTTAATTCTTCTCAGCCTCAGCTATCTCATGTATTTAAAAAGGAGTGGTGACATCAGGCAGGTAGCTCTAATGCCTAATCAACATTAGGTATGATTCTTTAATCTGCCTCTTTCTGCCCCAATTTTCCCAACTGTAAAGAATGGATACTCATCATGTACACGACAAAGGGTTTTTATGCAGTTTAAATGAGTTTATGCAGATTGCTTGTTTGGTTCAACATGCATTACCTCTTGCATCTAGACACTAAGTAAATTGCAGTTTTTAATTTTATTGTTAAAACTGTTTGTTATTAACTGTATTATTTATAAAACAAATTTTATTCAGATAAAATCCTATTGTTTTGCATGATTATCTTATTATTGTTGGTTCCTAAAATGAAACTCCATGTAGGTGGGATCAATTATCTTTTCCCCACATCATTTTGTCACCATCATGAAGCATCACATGTAGCACTTAGGAAACATTTAATAGTATTTTTTGAATAAGTGAATGAATAAAAACTAGAACATCAAATATGATAGTATGAAAATATTTTTTAAATGAAGCCCTATAATAAAATCAGCTGTTTTATGATCATTTTAGGGACCATTTTCTTAGTGTCTGAAGGCTCCCTGATGGGATTTTGTTTCTTTACATCATCCTCTCAGCTATTGTAATAGTAATAAGTATCCATTGAAGTTTGAAAAAAGGTCTATGCATTTTTTTAAATGCCTTTAAGTGGCAGAGAGTAAACAATACATACTTACCCTAAAGACATTTTGTCAATCTAAAACAAACAGGACAATGAAACAGATAATAAAGAGGTTTCAAGGTGCAGCTTATTACTTATTCATTTATTCATATATTCAACAACCATTTGAGAGCTGATTGAATTCAGCAGGTACTAGGCTATGCACTTGAGCTAGAAGGATGAAACAATATTCTCCAAAAGCTTACGGATCTCAAATTATAATGGAAAAACAGACACAAACAATCACATTGTCAGATAAATGAAGCTACAACTATAGAGAATAAAAGAAAAAATGCCTATGTATGCCTATCAAGAGGCAGGAAAAGCTTCACAGAGAAGGTGCTGCATGAGCCAAGATTAAAGGAACATGAATCTTCTAGATGGAGAAGTTGGGTCAGATATTCTGGCCAGAGTGAGCAGCATCTGCAAACATCAAAAGTGCATGCAATCATGGTGTAAGTGATACCCTAGTTTTCCAGATGCTATAACAATAGCATACAATAGGTAGGTTTACATTCATTAGCTCATGGTTTCAGAGACTATAGGGCTTGTCTCCCCCCATGGTATCAATCTGGTTGACCAGCAATCTTTGGGTTCCTTGGCTTTCCAGTCACGTGGTGATGCCTTCTCCTTTTTGTACCATGTTCTGTTGATCTTAGGCTTCTGGTGCCTCCCTGTAATTTTCTCTTCATAAGGTCTCCAGTAGCAGGATTAAGAACCATTCAGATTTGGTTGGTCAAACCTTATGTAAAAATAATATCTCTTAGAAGATCTATTTATAATGGTTCTAGTTTGCTAGCTGCTGGAATTCAATATACCAGAAACGGAATGGTTTTTAAAAAGAGGAATTTAACAAGTTGCTAGTTTACAGTTCTAAAGCTGAGAAAATGTCCCAGTTAAAGCAAGTCTATATAAATGTCCAATCTAAGGCATCCAGGGAAAGATATCTTGGTTCAAGAAGGCTGATGAAGTTCATGGTTTCTTTCTCAAGTGGAAGGGCACAAGGCGAACACAGTCAGAATTTCTCTCTCATCTGGAAATGCACATGATGAACACTGTCATGGTTTCTCCCTTGGCTGGAAGGGCACATGGCAAACATGGTATCATCTGTTAGCTTCTTCTCCTGGCTTCCTGTTTCATGTAGCTCCCCAGGAGGCATTTTCCTTCTTCATCTCCAAAGGTCACTGACTGGTAAACTCTCTGCTTCTCGTAGCTATGTTGTTTTCTGCTCTCTCAGATATCTCCTTGATTCTCCAAAATGTTTCCTCTTTTATGGGACTCCAGAAACTTCTCAAGACCCACCCAAATGGGTGGAGGCATGTCGTCACCTAATTCAGCTTAACAACCAATCTTGATCAGGTTACATCTCCAGGGAGATGATCTAATTACAGATTCAAACATACAGTATTGAATAGGGATTATTCTGCCTTATGAAATGGGATTTAGATTAAAACATGGGTTTTCTAGGGGACACACATCCTTTCAAACCATCACAGCATTGATTTCACATCAGTCACAGTCTCATCATTCCTGCCTCCTGCCATCAATCTGTTTCTTTTTCCTTATGATTTTCTATAGACCTTGCACATATCACATCTCAACAGCCATCAATTTCTCAATCTGAAACCATTATTTTACTTCTATCTTCATCACATGACATATCTTTCCTGATGACCTGTTTGGAATTCTTCCTGTAGCTGTTCTACCTCTGAACATGTGACATAAAAAGTCTAGTCTGTAAGGCCTTCAACTTTGGGCAGCCACCCAATGGGAATAACATATACTTAACATTAGTACTGTTCTTTCAACTATTCTTGAACTAGTCCAGACCCACGAAAATTAATCTGGAAGCTAATGGCTATACTGAAGTCTCTACAAGTAATAATTGTCTCTGAATGGAGATGTTCCTAGCTGAGCATGGACCTAATTGATTACTCAGCCCCAAGATCTGTGGATTGATCTGATATATTCCCCCATAATTATGACATTTTTGTACTAATTATTATTGAAGTTCAATTGTGTGCCACACATTGTCCTTGGGCTTTAAATTTAGCTGTGAATAAGACAGCCAATGCTCTGCAATCATATTCCATATACTGTAATGAAGAAAGAAAGAAGATAATCATTAGTAATAATGACTAATATGACATCATTAAGTGAGAAATCATAGGAAGAAAATAAAACTTGGCAATGGAACAATGGGAAATGAAGAGAAGCGTGTAGGCTATTGCAGATAATGTGATGAGTTGTGGCCACTCGGAAAAGTGATACAAGCAGAAAAATCTAATTGTTAAAGAGATGCCATTGATCCCCTAAAAGAAGAAGTATGGGCTGCATAAGTGTAGAGATGCTGAAGTGATTATGAGCTTATTTCTGCCAATAACAGAGGCCCCTGTGGCTAGGGACCTAAGAATGAGGTGGATCTTAATAAAGGCAAAGAAAACAGAATTTTTCATACGGCCGTCCCCAGGAAGATGAAAGTGGGCTTTCCCATCCTGGCTTTTGCAAAGTCCTAACCTACACTGAGAGAAATATGTGCCACCCTTGGATGACTAGGTACAAATGGAATGCTCCAATGTAGAAAGTCATTTCCTTTTCTGAAGGGAATCTGAAAAGTGAGAAATCAATGATTACCTTCAATATGACCACAGGCTCTGTAAACAGTCCAAGAAAGGGCTTACAAGACCTATCTTGTGTTGCCCTAAAGAACAGTAGCCAATGGTTTGGCTGTACTAAAAATTGTGTCTATATTTGTATGCACATGCATTCACACATATGTGTGCACACTCATATGTGTGTGTTTGCCCATCTGTGTGTGTTTATGGAAATAAGCTGTTTCCTGGTCAGCCAACCTCAGCTCAGCTATTATCATAGTCTAAAGTTGAAGCAGAATGTACTAATAGAATGAATATATGAGGATTTAGCTTTTGTGGTGGATTAAATCATTTGCCCCACAAAAACCAGTTCAAGTTTTAATCCATCTTCCTGTGGTTGTGAATCCATTTGTAAACACAACTTTTGAACATGTTTATAGTTAAGGAGTAGCCAGACAGAACGAGCATGGGCATTAATTCAATACAGCTGAAGTCCTTATATGCAAAATAAGTTGATCATGGAAGGAGAAGCCAGAAGTAGTAGAGGCCAGAGAGAGAGAGATTATTATATGACAGATTGCTCTCCCAGACTTTGGAGAAGGCATGGTCTTGCTGACATCTTTATTTTGGATCTCTAACCTCCAAAACTGTGAACAACAAATGCTCATTGTTTAAGCCAACCATTGTGTGATGTTTACAATAGCAGCTATGGTAAACTTTCTATAATTAACTCACAACATTTGATGATACCCTTCATGAGTGACATCATCATATCCTTTGATATTTCTGTTCCCTGTATCAGGCACTATGTTTTACATTCTGGTGGTCTTTTCTGTATTGTTTTATATAATCATCACAACTAGAAAGTGGTAAGTAATTTACATATTATGGATGCATAAACTTAGGTCTGATGCAGTTGTTTTTATTTTCCCCAAATCACACAACTAGTGAGAGGCAAAGCAAGATGTCAGTCCAGATCTCACTTGAGTGTTTATGTTCTTATCAATATAACTTTCAAAGTTTTGGGCATTTAGATAAAAGGAAAAAATATAGGCATTCATGAGGGGCACAAAGATATAAGTTCTGTTTCTTTTTGCATATACACTTATTTGCATTTTCCAAATGTGGCTAGTTATTTATATTTAAACTCTCCCATTGGAGAAAATCACATTTTGCCTTTTGTGCCAAGTTGCAGAGTAGGCTCATTTATTACATTTTTGTCTTCTCAGAAACACACTAAGCAACTGGAATTTCATCTGTATCAATAGTCTGCTGCCAAATGTTGGAGATTGCTGACAGTGGATCAATTTTAATTTACAGCTGATCTTGAAAGGCCATTTAAATAGTGGTAATTAAGAAGCAAAATATGGCACTGGAAATGTAGCAAAATAGGGTAGTTTTAAACTAATGAAGTACTTGAAGCCCTTTCTCTACAAAGCCAAGCTGTTCAATGTGAAGTTCCTCTGTAATATATATCATTATTTTGGCAGAGTTAAGGAAAATCATTAGCTTTCTAGTGCCAGCTTAGGTTATGCCTATATATTTTGCTATTTCTTAGTAAACCCTACTTCTTTTTTATAGGACTCACATCATTGATACTACTATTATTTCACTATTGATATTCCCATAGATTTAATTCCATACAGTAGGCATTGTGTCTACCATAATTTCCAGTGTGCCCATCCTATATAAAATCATGGTGAGTGTTTAAAAAATATTTTCCTAAATCTCTGAGTGATGGCATAAATATGTGAACAGAGGAAGAGACCTATATATGTACAAAGGTATCTATCCATTCTGGCTTGCTTCCTGAGCCTTTAAATGAGAGAGCAGTACAGAAATTATACTGCAAGAAATTTACCTGATTTCCAGCATTTGATATCCAGATTTTGTTGATAGTCTGAGTGCCAGTTATTTTTTTATTCTGAACCTTTGCATGACCTGTAGATTCTGTCACACCTACATCAGCACCTTGGATTGTGTCTCCTCATCATTTTCTTTGGACACAAGCCCTCCCCAATCTTTGTGATGGGTTCCTGGTGACAAAGACCATCTAATAATGGTACCATCTTGTAATCACATACCAACTATTAGAAACTCAGTAAATAGTTGTTTTAACTGAATATCTGTCTTTCTTCTGGAAGACAGTAAAATATTCTAGGACAAGAATGACAGTAGTTCAATTTACCACCTGCTTTTATCTGTCTTTTCCTTCTCTTTTTCCTGCAGTACTTCCCAACCATAAATGCGGGAAGCTGTTTTGAAGTAATTGTTGCAGAATACACATGAAGGGCAGAAAGTTGGTAATAGCTTCGAGAGTGCCATTTTTGGGGATCATTATGTGGCAATAGGGAATTAAACTTTAACCTTCTTGCAAATAAATGTGATGCGATATGTGAACACGCCTAACACAGTAGCAGGTACTGGAAATTAATTAGAATGTCTTGCATTTCAAAGGGAATATATGTCCTAAGAAAATATGTTCTTAAATCAAGTCATCTTACCCAGTTGTTACCTTTTAAGTAACCAATGCCAAAGAAACTTGAGTATCCTAGATAATTTTTTAAATGTCTTTATTCTTAGCCTTTTGCACTAAATATACCAGATCCAACTTTTTCTTGTCCTCCAGTCAAAATCTGTGCTCATCTATCAAATCTGATAATAGTTACACATTACATTTGCCTTCTCCCCATCTTGGTAAATCATTCACTTATCAAACACAGATCTTGGGCCCTGGCATTGACCCACAAGAGGAATTAAAAACTTGTTTGTCTCTTTGTGCACATTTCTTCATCCTTCTACACTCAACTGCAATACCTGCTTCGTCAACAAACCTCTCCTAACATCCTCAGTGAAATATTCTTTCTTATACCCTTATCACTTACTTCATAGAACAATTCCTTAACAACTTTCTTATTATGCTTACAAAACCCTGTTATTTGTATGTGTGTGTGTGTTGTTCTAACACTTAACAGTAAAATACTTAAGGACAATAGGTATGTTTCATTACTGTGCATTCATAATGTTAACCTAATGATTGACATAGATTTATTTCCCTTAAAATTGTCTTATGCAAATGAGTTAATTAATGACTTCTAAGAAAACATAGAGTGTTGGGTGTGCAGCCTGCTGTGTGCAAACTTTCTATTTTGGTTTACTGACTTTGAAATATGTCTGTTTGGTGTGAATGTATTTTGTTCCAATCATGTCTAATTCTTGTATGTTGTTTCATTCAATTAGTATCTTATTATGCCTTTTTCTACCTTTTCATATTTGACCTGTTTCAATTTCTTTTTTTATTCTAATGATCTTGAAATCTCCATGTAAATGGAAAAATATATTATAACTTGGATAAAATATTATTAATTTAAAGGCTACCTCTTACTTCTTAGACCACCTGCCTTTTGTGACCAGGACTGTAAACAAAATGGAAAGGGACAACTATGCTATTTTTTTCTCAATATACCTCATTGGCATTGAGATGTTCTGAATTATTTATGATGTTTACTCAGAAAAAAAAAAGACAGAGGATTTCAGTTCTCATAATGAGTACAACAAAGTGTAAAGATCAAATAAAGTCAAGGAAAAAATTCAATAAATAATAAAAGAGTCATGTAAATTAGCATTTGTTTTTGGAATGCATTGCATTGTAACATCATAGATCATGTTTAAAGAAGCTTTAGAAATGAATAAAAGTCCTCCCATTGCCTGTGCATTTCTTTTTCTGTCTTTTATTATAGTTACATGGATCAATGCCACAGAACATCTGGAACCCTCTGTTATGAGTTAAATTGTGACTCCCAGAAAAGAAATGTTCAAGTTTTAACTCCTGTCCTGTTAATGTGACTTTATTTGAAATAGTGTCTTTGAAAATGTAATTGCTTAAGATGAGGTCAAACTAATCCTCAGCCCTAATCCAATAGCCACTAATCCAGCATGACTGGTGTCCTCATGAGAATGAGAATAGAGGCCCAGTCAGAGACACAGATAGAAGAAGCCCATGTGACAATGAAAGCAGAGATTGAAATATGTCACAAGC
Organism: Myrmecophaga tridactyla; assembly: GCA_004026745.1. NCBI lineage: Eukaryota > Metazoa > Chordata > Mammalia > Pilosa > Myrmecophagidae > Myrmecophaga > Myrmecophaga tridactyla. Next base: position 8,565 of record PVIY010057741.1, read on the forward strand.
CAAGGAATGCCAAGGATTGCCAGCTACCAACAGAAACCAGAAGATTGGCATGGAATGTGTTTTCCCTACAGAATTCTGAAAGAGCATGGCCCTGATGATAACTTTTTTTTGGACTTTTAGCCTACAGAATTGTGAAACAAAAATTTCTGTTGTTTAAGCCTCCCAGTTTGTGGCACTTTGTTACAGCAGCCCTAGGAAGCTAAGTCACCCTTTTCTCCCATAGTGAACGTTAAAATAGAGTTTTTGAAGTTAGAGCCTGTTCACAGAAACAACACTAATAAGCATATTTAGATGACATGTCAATATTCATTCATGGCTAGACTCAAGTTGTGCATAGAGAAAATAGCAGAAAAATTTTTAAACCAAGTCTGGTGAACAAGTGGTGAGAAGGAAGTTATAATGTGTGATATCTAGAGAAAGGAAAAGTCAGTGAAACCACTTGCTTCCTTCTGTCAAATTTTATTGTAATAGAAATAAATTGACCATATAGTAATGACTAACACCTTTATAGTATGCAAAATCCCTGGAAAATTACTGTCCAACCATTACCTCCTGAGACAAAGAATATGTAACCTCCATGCAATAGATAGCTTTGTCCTATCACTTACTGAAAAGAGTCTTCTTTGTGTAGAGTTAGAATTGTAAAATGTGGTGACAAAAATATGCAGTCTAAAGTGAGAAATATGAGTTGAGCCACTCTGTGACCATTTTCTATATGATTTTGAGCATGCCATTTAATTTTTCAGTCACATTTCTTCATATATAATCTAAATATAATCGTTTATAAAACACATACTCTTTTCATTTATAGAATGCCTTCTGCTCTTTCTACATCAACAGAAATAAAACATTGCAATGCATAAGGATGGTTAAATCATCTTATAGATATTAATGCTTATATATTTTCACCATCATTAATTTCCCAATCATTAAAACTAAAAATAATATTTGAGCCTATAGAAAGCAAATCTTATTTTTCTTCTCCAAAAACTAGGTTTGAATTTTAAATAAAATTAACAACTAAATGAGGAGAAAAAGTAAACCAATAAAGAAGCACTAGAAAAAAACCAGCCATACCAAACAGTTAAAAGAACAGAACACTACACATGATTATTACCACAAAAGTGAAGAAAACGGAGTCAATATATAGAGTAATTAGAGAAGAAAGGCAAACACAGCAATACGGAAAAAGCTGGATGGGAAGAATCCATTTTTTTTCCAGTAAGTTTAGCTGGAATAGACTTGGTTTGATGTAATTGACACCGCCTAGATTAGCTGTAGCAATGTCCCCTCACAAAAGATAAAAGTTTAATCCTCACTAGGGGCAAAGTGAAGATAGAATATAATTGATTCATAGCCCTGCATGCTTCTTTTTGAATTTGCTAATGAAAAGAAGAGAACAATTTAATGATGTGATGCACATTGGAATGGAATGCATGCAAGTTGGCCTGTAGCCACCCCTTTGAACCTAACATCATTTTCAAACTTTAATCTTCTAGGAACTTCCAAGGTCTTTCTGGGAAATTTTCTTACCTTGAAAGATAACATCACTCTAGACTAAAAAATCTTCCTGCATATAACGAATGCTGAGGGTTTTATTGATAGGGATTGAGAGTCTTTTCCATTTACCTGGGTATGTACTATGATTTTGATGTCTGTATGTGATGGTTCCAAGGGCAAAAGTTAAGATAAATTTGGGGTATAGGAGATCTCTGCATATTCTTAGTGTTCTGTGTGTATCAAAACATCCCGTCATTCCTTTCCTAGTTAGAGAAAGTCATTATATCACAGAAATCCTTATGCCATATGCATAAAAAATTTAGTAACAGTAATGACTGACAACATCGATGAAAATCAGCAAGATGTTACCGAAGAAGGAATAGCCAGAAAGCCTTCCTTCTCAAACTTCCCCTATCATCTACAAATATCAAAGTCCACATTTCTTTTCTCGGCTTAAAACATTGCCTATACTGTTAAAACACATCTATAATGGAAAGGTTTAAACCCTTTTCAAGCTAAATGTATAAACTATCCTTTCCAATTAAAAGCTCCCCTGGAGAACCCAAGCATAAGGAATGGGAATGGAAAATGAAATACTCCAGTAGATATTGCAAGGGACTCAGAATATTTGAGAACTATCCCAGTTCAGACATATATTAGCCTATGACTCTGAGAAAGTTTATTAAATTCTATGTATCTCAATTGGTCTCATTTGTGAATTGGGAATACTCATTCCTATTATGTTCCATTTGACTATTATTAAGAGGAAAAGACACTGCATATAGAAGGCATGTATGAATTACAAAACTCTACACAAATGTTGGTCATTGTTGTATGATTGTTATAGAGCTATTGGACAGAGAGGAGAGGAAATTTGTCGGTAAAATACTTTTTCTTTCACAAAGGATGGACTTGGATTAAGTTAGAAAGTCCTTTTGATCTGAAAAACCTTATTAAAATGAATTCACAGAGAAATAGAAAGATTATTCTACCCTTAGAGCCAGACTTCACTCAGGGAGGTATGAAGAACTTAATTCATCCTCTTAAACCATGTTAAGGTTTAATCCATTTAGGCTTAATTCTCATAGATCTGAAGTGATGTCTGTGTAACAACAAACAAGAGGCTAAAATCTATCAAACATAATACAATACCACAAAAAAATTATAAAACAGACCAGGTGTCCAAAGTAAATTGGTGAACCTGTGTTGGCCTGAATTAAGGCAAAATTATGGTGCTCAATTATTAAGCAGACAGTCAACCTATATTGTCTTTCTAAAAACAAACAAGAAAACCATGAAGTAGATGCCTTTTCCCAAATTATTGTTTTGGAGGTAAATCTCAGAGAAGCTGAATGACATACCCAAGGTCATAGAGATTATAATCTAGGATTTAAACCCTGGGTCTGAGTCATGCTAAATCCCCATCCTCTATCACATCATAGCAGGACTAATGGATTAAATTAATATTAAATTCCAAATGATTTTCCAATCCATGCTCATATACTCTCTATAAAGAGGCAGTAAAAGGCAGCATAATTTTCTGAGTTTGAACACGTACCTCAGACTTACATGGCCAGGGATTCAACAAAACATTACCACTTAATATGTGCCATGATCTATTGCAAATATCTTCACCCACTCTACTCCTCAGCCTCCTCCTTTGTTAAAGAAAAATAATAAATATCAATTTTATTTTGAGAATTAAATGGGTTACTATGCCTAATACACACACACAAGAAAGTTTATGACTTAAAATTCAGAGCTACACTATATTATATAAAGAGGAAATGACAGTTCTTAACCAATATGAAGGAAAAGGAAATAATTTAAATATGATAACATAAGTGAAAATACACTGTAAAGCACTCTACACTTTTTAAATATTATTGGTTTTGACTCTTCAAACCTTTTCTAAACCTCAATTTATCCACCTAAAAGCTTATAGAACATTGTCATGAATCACACCATTATAGGTAACTATTTCTTCATCTTTAACTGGAGAATATAGAATAAAATTTAAGGTGAAAAAACTAACTGCTTTATTAAGAAATATACTAGTTTAATTCACCACTCTGCACTAAGGACATGTTTTACTTGGGTGATTTACTTTTTTTTTTTTTTTTGCCTGAGTGTTGATTCTTTGGGATGCAAAATGTGTGAAGAGATAGATGGTCTTCAAGACACCATCAATGCTAATGTTGCGTCAATTCATCTAAGAGATGACTGAGATGAAATATCCACATGTTAATAGCTATAGTCAAACTTTTAGAAAGGGAAAATTTATTGTTTTAGAAATGGGCCCTATATCATAGGAAAGACAGGAGAATTTGGGAATAATTATCAGAAGTGTATTGAGAAAGAAGTGATTTGGGATTATTCCCAAATAGGAACTGATGAAGCTATTTTCAGCTAATGGCAATTACTTTAATTGAAGCACTTTAGCTACATGAATTAATTAATTTTCAAACTCCGCCTATAGAATGGGACATTGAGAAATGAAAAAAACTGACTTACCAAATGGAAGCTTGAAGACATGATGTGACTTGCTCAATGCCATGGAATAAAGGTCACATTTGACCTCGAGAAAGAGCTCTTGAACTCCTGAGTCAGGACATTAAATCTCAATAGTCTTCACAGCACAAAATAAAGTGTTATTAATATCCCACCTCACTCGTGGTCTTGAGT
>PVIY010057742.1:0-12751 GCA_004026745.1 Myrmecophaga tridactyla
AGGCTGAAAATAATGCACATTTAGGTTACATTGGTTAAATTAAAACAGTGTCTGAAATTGTTCTTTTTGTGATTACTTCTCAAAGCCTGTCCAGAGTGTTTCTTTTCATAAATCCTCATTATTTACCAGGACAACTGCACCACACCATGCTTCCAGGAGGGGCTGTCACGGATAACCAACACCACAGTGGAAACAAAACTCATCCTGATTTTCAATCGGGTGAAAAGAATGGTTGAACTCCTACAGAAGAAGAAGTGCCACGTGAGTGTGTTTTGTTTTTATGCGTGACATGCTATGATTAGTGACTTTTTATGAGAATGCTGATGCCATATCTGTTAGAATGAGACAGGATCATAAGGTTGGAATTGGTGATTCCAGATTGATAAGGGATAGCTAAGAAGTTGCATCAGAAACATGGAACTGGAGTGAGATCTGCTCCAGATGACCCGTCTTCCCCCCAGGTGTTAAGGGCATTTTAAGGTCTGCTCAGACTGATGCGACCATTGATTTCTCTTCACTTACTGAATAATGAAAGATCCATCCTGGTTGTCATTAGAAGCCAAAACCAAAGCCACGCAATTCTAAATTATCCTAGAGATTCAATTTTCTAACTGAATGGATGTCGTGGCCTACAAGTTAAAAGACATATATTTTTTTTAGTTGGCAAAGGAGCTGCTTAAAGGGAAGCGTGCTCAGGTGGAGGCTTGCTGCTTGCCCTAAACACCCTCCTGGTCCCCAGCCAGAGGGGGAGGTGTGGGGCCTCCACTGGGCACCTGCCTTCTTGAGCATCTCCTTGAGACCACAGAAGGCTGGACGTTCCTGTTTAGTTGCAGGTCAAATAAGAAATGTTTAGCTGCAGGTAAATAAGAAATGTTCACCTCATTGTGTTTCCACCATCAACAGCAGCCAGTTCTAAATGCTCAATATACACCGTTTCATTGAATACTTACTTTGGGGACAATTATTAGATTTACCACCCCCACTTTATAGAGAATGAAACTGAGGTTCAGGGAGGTCAAAATATTTGCCTAAGGCTCAACATTTAATAAGAGGCAGAACTGAGATTTGACCTTGGGTCTGTGTGACCCCAATGGACCGACTCAGCCAGTATGCTACGCTAGCCTTAGCAGGACAACCAAAAAGAGATAATGTCACCATTTTAGGCCTCAAAGAAACCTAAGAAAAGCTCTCCTCTACTGAGGAGATTTCAGGTCTTCTGACAGGGCCACAGAAGCCAGCCAGTGCCACTGTCCACACAGAATGCCAGTCCAGAGTCTCCCCACTCCATTCCTCCCCCCACCCCCCTCCCCACCCCACTGCACCCCTCTGGGCTCTGGAGGGCTGGTCCCTGAGGCTGCAGCACGGCTCTCGTCACTCTGTCCTTGCCCATTCTTATTCCCACAGTATTTTTCCTGTGACCAGCCGTGCTATCAAACCACCGAAGGCAACACGCTGACTTTTCTGAAGAGTCTCCAGGAAGCTTTCCAGAAAGAAATGATGGGTGGCAGAGTATGAAGACCAAATATTATTTATTGTATTTATTGAATGTAAAACGCCTCCTCTTTAAATTGTTGCAATTAAAAAGTGAAGCAGCTACTCTAAATCGGGAGCCGATGGCACCATTCGCTTAAAGTTTTATTTTTTTAATTTTGGAATAAATATATATGAAAAAAAAAAAAAGTCAGCCGTTCTCTAGGTGCTTCTCTTTTCTTGCGGCTCTGGGCGCCATGAGAGCTCCGACTTCCGTGCGCAGGCAGGCGGGCCAAGGACTCCCGTAAAAATAATCCGCAGACTCTCCGTCCTGGAAACCGTCCTGCGGCTCCGCACGCCTCGGCTGCGCGGGTGGGGCGGGTGCCCGCGGCCGGGGTGGCCCGTCGGGGCCGGGGAGCCGAGGCACGCGGGAACCTGTCCGCGGCGGGGGCGGGGGGTGGGGGGGAGCACGGGCTCTGCCAAGGGGTTGCGGAGCCCTGAGAACCCGAGCGCGCCCCTGCGCTGGGACGGGCGGCTGCTCGCCGCGTCTGCTAGGGGCAGACCACTCAAGAAGGTGGGCGCCGCCCAGCTTAGGAGGAGGGAAGTGCTTGAAGCTAAACCAGGAGAACCCCGCGGAGAAGCCCCTCGGGGGCACGGCACGAAGCAGGGCTCGAACTGACAGCCATCTGCAGACAGGCGCCCGCCGCGGCTCCCCTGGGGGAGACTGAGGGAGGCGTGAACCCCGCGGTCTGAGCGGTGCTGGGGCCGCATCTGGCCTCTCGCTGCAACACCGCAGCCTGCCCCCCACCCTAAGGCTCCCCAGCGTTTGCTGTTCGAGCGCGTTAATTGTTGACTGCCTCTCCTCCACCAGTGCCAGCTCCCCGAGGGCGGCAAACTGTGTTTTCTTGTTCACTGCTGCCTCCTACGTGCCTGCACCGAGCCTGGCACCGAGCGGGCGCCCTGCAAATGGTGGCAGAACGGCGGAGGCTTTGTGATGCACGGGCAAAGTACAAACTCGGATCTAGGACGGGACTGTGCACCACTGGAGAAGAGGCGGTGCCCTGCATACAACGCAGATGCTCAGAAAGGGGCTGTTCTTGCGCATACCTCCAGGCGGGGCCCAGGTCTGGGTGCAGGCGACCGGGCCGCTCCGAGGGGGCAGCTGCCAGCCACCAGCTACTGGCTCCCCTGGCTCTGTGCGATGGGCGGGGCTGGAGGCAGCGGGAAGGTTAGGGTCTGGGGATAGGGGGGTGGGGTCTGATAATCTGAATGGCCTTCTCCCCTCCACCTGAAGGCTTAGAAGCCTGAGAGCAGCTGTCTGCTTTTAACGGATAAAGTCCACTGTGAAGTAATCTACTTTTTAAAGAATTGTCAAGGTCAGAACTGCTTTCCCCTCCCTGTTGGGCTAGACTGTACTTGGATACTTTTGATCACAATAACATGGGAAGTTCAGAGCAAAAGAGATACAGTGCTTCAAAAGGCTTTGCTCTGCTTTAAAAAAAAATTTTTTAATTTTTAATTTTTACTTTTTTAATTGTATAACATATATACAAAGCAAAGAAAGAAAAGAGCAACAGTTTTCAAGGCCCTCTTCAACAAGTAGTTATATGACAGAGTTTGTCATGGACTACCATACCATCCTCTCAGATTTTTCCTTCTAGCTGCTCCAGAATATAGGAGGCTAGAAGAAATAAATATTTTTTTATCATCACAATCAACTCTTTTAAATTTTTTTTTTGCATGTGAAAAATAACCTATACACAAAAAATCAATAAATTTCAAAAAGCAGCACAACAATTAGTTGTAGAACAGATTTCAGAGTTTGGTATGGGTTACAATTCCACAAGTTTAGGTTTTTACTTCTAGCTGCTCTAAGATACTGGCGCCTAAAAGAAATATCAATTTAATGATTCAGCAGAATCATTAAACCCTACATTGTTAAACCCTACTTTCTGTAGGGTGACATCCAATCATAGTGGGGTTTTTTGTTTGTTTGTTTGTTTTGTTTTTTAATATTTTTTTTAAAATTATCACAGTTGTAGGTTTATAGAAAAATCACACAGAAAGTATGGAGTTACCATATTCCAACTCCCCTCCCAGTTTTTCCTATTATTAACAAACGAATATGATTGCTCGGCTTTTATTTTCTATCAGGTTTTTTTTTCTATCAGTTTTAATGTTGAGCAATTATTTTGGTGCGGCTGGCATTGCCAACTGCCCTTGGCCAAAGGTGGAATTGTCCAATGACCTGAATGGCCCTGGCCTCTGGAGTTGCATGGATCCCTCAGCAATGGGGTATGACAGTTTTGCCTGCTGCCTGCAGCCAAGGCGCCTAGCAAAGTGGGGTTTTTTTGTGGGTGCATGGAGACATCCAGTCATAGTGGGGTTTTTTTTGTTTGTTTGCTTTGTTTTTTAATAATTTAAAAAAAATTATCACAGTTGTAGGTTTATAGAAAAATCATGCAAAAAGTATGGAGTTACCATATTCCAACCTCCCTCCCCAGTTTTTCCTATTATTAACACTTTGCACTGATGTGGTGCTTTTATTATAATTGATGAAACAACTTTTATTATAGTTATACTATTTAAAACAGTCCATAGTTTACATTAGGGTTCACTGTGTTGTACACTTCTGTTTTGCTTTTTAAAATTTTATTCTGGTAATACATTTACAAACGAAAATTTCCCATTGTTTAACTATTTTCAAACATACAATTCATTGGTCTGTGTGTTCCCAGGAACCGGGGGCCTTCCCTCCCCAGCACTGACCACTGCAGGTCTGGCATATTGCAAGGACTGAGAAAAGGCCTATTGAATGAGAAAATCTGCATGGCATGCATTGGGCACTTACTCTGGAGGTACTGAGCATGCATCAGCTCACTTAACCCCCTAATAACCCTAGAACGCGGTTGCTATTATCTTTGCTTTAAAGTTGAGGGAACCAAAGCTCAGAAAATTAAATGACCTTTCCAAGATCCCACAGCTGATAAGGCTTAGAGCAGGTGCCAAATCCTTGCCCTTTCCATCTAGCTCTTTTCCTTTTCTGCGTAGATCAAGTGTGATAGCCTGAGGGTAAAAACGGATTCACAATAATATGGGTTCACGCTTCCTTATCCAGAACCCTTGGGGCCAGGTAGGTTTCAGAACTCAAACAGTTGAGCTTTTAGAAAGTTCATGCACACCTATTATCTGGCTGCTGTTGCAGAGCCTGGGGCAGTATTCCCTAATTAAACAAATTCATATTCTGCAGCGAAACACAGGCACATTCATGTGAAGTGATCAGATTTTGCAGCCAAATGAATCTCAAAAAATCTTGAGTTTTCAGAGCTGTTTGGATTTCAGAATTGCCATGGGGGTTGCAGACCTGCATTAACAAAGCAGCATTTCTCTTCCTTTAGTTCAAGCCCCATTAAAGAATTGGAGGGAGGACATCCTCTGAGGTACTCTTTAAAAGTTCCCAGGGCTGCAACTCTGCAAGTGAAATCATTGCCCTCACCCCTACATGGGACAGGACATCCAGGGGTGAAAGTCTCCCTGGAGATGTGGGACAGGACCCCTAGGGATGAATCTGGCCCTGGCATTGTGTGATCAGCAGTTCCATCCTGACCAAAAGATGGAAAAGAAGCCGAACTTAAAGTATCAGTGGCAGAGAGAGTTCAAATCGAGTTGAGAGGCTACTCTGGACATTACTCTTAGGCAAGCTTCAGTTAGACCTTGCCTAACCTGCCAACCCCCAATCAGGACCATTCCAGCCAATTCTAAAGAACACCTAGGGCAATATACAAGATTCCACAAGGGCTCCATGCACTAGAGTAACTTTCCAGAAACCTACAACCTCCAGATGGGTCCCTGGACCAGATAAGTCCTGAAACTTAGAGGGCCCAGCCTCTCCAGAACATCAGATAGTTCCATCTCCCTACCCCATATTAGTGACAGACCTTGCCAACATGAAAATTTTACAATCGCCATAGCCTAAACACCCCTAAAGAGAGGGATAGAAAGATCAAAGGTAACAGTGGAGTTATACAGAGAAGATAGGATTTAACAAATGAATATGAATCCTGGATCATTACATTGATATTTCTTTTAGTCTCCAGTATCTTAGGGTAACTAGAAGTGTGTTCTAGTTTGCTAGCTGCCAGAATGCAATATACCAGAAATGGAATGGCTTTTAAAACGGGAATTTAATAAATTGCTAGTTTACAGTTCTAAAGCCAAGAAAATGTCCAATTAAACAAGTCTATAGAAATGTCCAGTCACAGGCATCCAGGAAAAGATACCTTGGCTCAAGATGGCCGATGAAGTTCAGGGTTTCTCTGTCAAGTGGAAGGGCACATGGCGAGCACAGTCACAGTTTCTCTCTCATCTGGAAAGGCACATGGTGAACACAGTCAGCGTTCTTCTCTCATCTGGAAGGGTACATGGTGAACACAGCGTCATCTGCTAGCTTCTTCTCCTGGCTTCCTGTTTCATGAAGCTCCCCGGGAGGCATTTTCCTTCTTCATCTCCAAAGGTCGCTGGCTGGTGGACTCTGCTTCTCATGGCTGTGTCGTTCTGCTCTGCTCTCTCTGAATCTCTTTCTTTCTCCAAAATGTTTCCTCTTTTATAGGACTCCAGAAACTTATTAAGACCCACCCAAATGGGTGGAGACATGGCGTCACCTAATCCAGCTTAACAACCACTCTTGATTAAATCACATCTCCAGGGAAATGATCTGATTACAGTTTCAAGCATACAGTATTGAATAGGGATTATTCTGCCTTTATGAAATGGGATTTTGATTAAAACATGGCTTTTCTAGGGGACATACATCTTTTCAAACCAGCACAAAGTGAAAACCTAAAATTGTGGAATTGCAACCCATACCAAACGCTGAAATATGTTCTATAACTCATTGTGGTGCTGTGCTTTGAAATTTATTGCTTTTTTGTATATATGTTATTTTTCACAAAAAAAAAAGAAAGAAAAAAGTCGATTGTGATGTTAAAAAATATTTAAGCCTTCTAGCCTCCTATATTCTGGAGCAGGAAAAATGTGAGAGGATGGTATGGTAATCCGTGACAAACTCTGGGATCTGTCCTGTAACTACTTATTGAAGCATGCTTTGAAAACTATTGCTTTTTTATTTGCTTTGTATATATGTTATACTATACAATAAAAAAGGTACTACCCACAATTGGGTGAGTCACATCTCCATGGGAACAATTAAATAACTCCCACCCAGCAATACTAAATGAGGATTAAAAGACATGGCTTTTCTGGGGTCCTCAAATTCAAACCAAACAATGACCAAAATGTCAAATTTAAAAACTTTTTTTTCAGTTCAAGCCTGCACTTTCTTATAACAGGCGTAATTAATCATTAATTTTAATGTCCTTGTTTATATTTTCTGCAATATGTACAATAAATATTTCTTGTTAAAACATGAAAAAAAAGAGAGAGGGTATACATGGCAAGAGTTTAAAAGAAGATGAGAATGAAAAAAAGATTAACATATGATAAATTATTTATAGTATAAAAATGAAAAGTAGAAGTCAAATTTCTGGCCATGATATTGTTGTAAATATATAAAACTGAATATGTATGCAATGTGGTAACAATGAAAAAAAATAATCTGAGTAGATTTTTTTGTCTTGGGTGTTTATTTTCATTGGAAAAATGAAATATATATATATATATATCTCCTTGTTAAAATCAAATAAATACATATTAAAACAGTAAAAAAAAAAAAAAAGAAAGAAAGAAAAGTTCCTAGGGCTGGGTGTCTCCAGGCGGGGCCCAGCCTTTTACAGCTCAGCAAGGCATGGCACGTGGTGAGTCCAGGTGGCGGCTGCAGCGCCTTCCCCTTTCCTCTCTTCCCTTCCCTCTGAGTTTTCTGAATGACAAGCCCCAGACAAGTCGCATTTCACAATGTGGTTTACTGCTTGCAGCAGCAGGAGACACCCACCTCAGCAATGCTCAGCCCCAGCAGGAGATCACAGCAGATTGTTTGAGAACATGACCTGGGACCATGATCTGCTGGAGACGGGCAGAGAGATGAGATGCAAAATCACCACCACAGATTAATCACCAGCAGAGCTTGGTGGTTTCCCTCAGCTTTTCTGCAAAAGTCACTTTGCCCACAGGATACACCCCTGCAGGCAAGCTCAGAGAGGATTTGTGGGGCCGCAATGAGGTGCCCTGAAATTACTCTTCTCCATGTGCTGGGAGAGTTGGCATTTATCAAGAGGCACTTTTGTTTATCATGAGAAAGGGGAAGAAGAATAAGTGACACTTATTGAGGGTTTTCTTTGTACCGGGCACTCTACTAAGCATGTTTCGTAGACTGTCTAGTTGGGTCCTGGTAGTTAGATTCAGTTGTCAACTTGGCCAGGTGAAGGTGCCTAGTTCTATTGCTGTGGACATGAGCCAATGGTATGTGAACCTCATCTGTTGTTGATTACATCCGCAGTCAGCTAGGAGGTGTGCCTGCTGCAATGAATGATGTTTGATTTAATTGGCTGGTGCTTAAATGAGAGACTCAACGTAGCACAGCCCAAGCAGCTCAGCATACCTCATCTCAGCACTCACAGCTCAGCCCAGGCCTTTGGAGATGCAGAAAGGAATCACCCTGGGGAGAGTTGTTGGAACCCAGAGGCCTGGAGAGAAGGCCAGCAGAGATCACCCTGTGCCTTCCCACGTAAGAAAGAACCTCAGTTGAAAGTTAGCTGCCTTTCCTCTGAAGAACTAATGAAATAAATCCCCTTTTATTAAAAGCCAATCCATCTCTGGTGTGTTGCATTCCAGCAGTTAGCAAATTAGAACAGGTCCTTACAATACCATGATGTAAGCATATAAGTATTGGATGTAATTAGGTGCACAGATGAGGAAATTGAGGGTCAGACAGTTTCCATAACTTGGCCAGGGGCATACAGCTCACAAGTAGTGGAGCCAAGATTCCAGCTCAGGTAAATGACTCTAGAGTCACATTCTTAAATCCAACAAACAGGATGGCAGCAGCTCTTAACCCAACTGGCTGCCCATCCAGGCTTGCCAGAGTTCTTTACAAGAGATTCCCGACCAGTGCATCCTTCTGCTAACCAAAGCCAAGCCCAGGTACATCTGGCCTGAAAGGTGGTCCGTCTGCCCATCCACCACATCCACCCATCCGCCTATCCATTCTGAGGGAGGAAAATATCATGAAGTCTCAACCCTGCGATTCCTTTGTCTACCGAGCTACACTCCCTACCCTGCTCCCCTCATCCATCCCAGACCGTGTCTTCCCTGCCTCTGAAAGGGAAACCTTAGCATAAAGGGAAAGATAACTCAATTTTAATTCTTCTAATATTACTTTGAAAAAACATGACAGGGCGGGCCACAGTGGCTCAACAGGCAAGAATGCTTGCCTGCCGTGCCAGAGGACCCGGGTTCGATTCCCGGTGCCTGCCCATGTTAAAAAAAAAAAAGAAAAAACACGACATTTTTTTATTGACCTATAATTCACATACCACACAACTCACTCATTTAAAGTGTACAGGCCAATGGTTTTTAGTATATTCACAGGACTGTGTGACCATCACCATTATCTAATGCCAGAATATTCTCATCAGCCCCAGTAGAAATCCCCTCCCTATGAAGACTCATTCCCCATCCCACCTCCGACCCCCAGCCCGAAGCACTACTAGTATATGTTCTGTCTCTGCAAATTTGCCTATTCTGGACGTTCCATATAAATGGAATAGTGATCTTTTGTGTCTGGCTTCTTTTACTTAGCATGGTGCTTTCAAGACTCAACATGGTGCATACCACATTGCACGTGTTGTACCACACATCAGCCCTTCATTTCCTATCAGTCCTTCGTTTCTTTTTACTGATGGATAATATTCCGTTGTATGGCTAGACCTGATTTTGTCAGTTAGTGAAACTGAATTGACCCCTCTTTTAGGCTATTATGTATGATACTGCTATGCACATTCAGGGGAAAGTTATTGTGAGAATGAATGCTTTTCATTTCTCTTGAATATATACCCAGGAGTAGAATTGCTGAGTCACATGGTAACTCTATATTTAACTTTTTGAGGAACTGCCAAACTGTTTTACAAAGGGACTGCACCATATTACAGTCCCACTAGCAACGTACAAGGGTTTCAATTTCTCCACATCTTTGTCAACATTTGTTATTGTCCATCTTTTTTATTATAGCCATCTGTGTGGATGTTAAGTGGTATCTCATTGTGACTTTAATATTTCCCTAATAACTGATGTTGAACATCTTGTGCCTGTTTTCCATTTGTATATCTTCTTTGGAGAAACTTCTGCTCAAATCCTTTGCCCGTTCGTACATTGGATTATTTGCCATTTTATTGTTGAATTGTTAAGATTTCTGACAGTGGATACAAGTCCTTATTCAGGTATGGTTTGCAAAAATACCTCTCTCTTTCTCTAAGCCCAACTCTGCGAGTAAAATCATTATCCTCCCCCCCCCCCACCCCTTACGTGGGACATGACATCCAGGGGTACAAGTCTCCCTGGCCACGTGGGACATGACTCCAAGGGATTGAGAATGCCTTCCTGACTAAAAGGGGGGAAATAAATGTAACAAAATAAGGTATCAGTGGCTGAGAGAGTTCAAATAGAGTCCAGAGGCTATGTTGGTGGCCAGTCTTACACAAGTGTCAGCTAGATATTGCTAATTACCAGGGTTCGCCAAACTCCAACCAAAACCATTCCCACCAACCCTAAAAAAACATCTAGGGCTTTATCTGGATTCTACAAAATTTCACACACTAAGATTACTTTCCAGAAACCTACAGCCTCCAGTGAGTTTCTAGGCCAGATGAGTCTTGAAACCCAGAGGGCCCAGCCTCTCCAAGAACATTAAATAGTTCTACCCCCCTATTCCATATTATCAACAGCCCCTTCCAGCATGAAAAAGTTAGAATCGGCATAGCCCAAATACCCCTAAAGATAGGGAGAAGGATCAAAGGAGAAGGACGAGTTATAACAGAGAAGGCAGGATTTAACAAATGAGTATGACTGCTGAATCATTATATTGATATTTCTTTCAGTCTCCAATGTCTTGGGGCAGCTAGAAGGAAAAACCTAAAATTGTGGAACTGTAACCCATACCAAACTCTGAAATCCGTTCTACAACTACTTGTTACAATGTACTTTGAAATGTATTGCTTTTGTATATATATTTAACAATTAAAAAATGTTAGGGAAAAAAAAGAAAAATGTCCCCCCATACTTGATGGCATCATTTGCAGCACTAAAGTTTTTTAATTATAATCTAATGTACTTTTTATTTCCTCACTTGTGTTTTTGGTATTGTATCTAAGAAACTTCTACCTAACCCAAGAAAATTTACTCTTATGTTTTCTTCTAAGAGTTTTTTTACATCCTACATTTAGGCCTCTGAACTATTTTGAGTTAATTTTTGCATATAGTGTGAGGGGGAGTCCAGCTTTACTCTTTTTGCATGTGGCTATCCAGTTGTCTCAGAATCATTTGTAGAAAAACTATTCTTTCCCCCCAAAGGTCTTGGCACCTTCGTCAAAAATTAATTGGCCATACATGTACGAGTTTACTTCTAGATTCTCAATTCTGTTCCTCTGGTCTCTATGTCTGTCCCCATGCGGCACCACACTGTATTGATTACTGTATCTTTAGTAATTTTGAAACCAGGAAATGTCAACAGGGAACACTTGCAAATATAAATTGTATAAAAATGTCTCACGTGACTGCAGGAATAGTCTCCAAATTGATCTACAGATTCAGTGTAACACCTATTAAAATCCCAACTGGTTTTTTAACAGAAATTGACAGGCTGATCTTAAAATTCAGATGGAAATGCAGAGGACCCAGAATAGCCAAAACAATCTTGAAATGGAAGAACAAAGTCGGAGGGTTCATATTTCCTGGTTTCCTGCTAGCAAACTAGAACACCATCTTACCTACATTAAGTTTTCTGCTTCACTACAGGGACTATCTCTCCATTTACTTAATTTGTCTTTAATTTCTATCAATGGTGTTTTGTAGTTTTCATGTACAAGTCTTGTAATTCTTTTGTTAAATTTTATAACTGTTATTTTTAATTCTATTTTAAGTGGAATTTTCTTTAAGTGGATTTTTTTAAGTGGAATTTCTTAAGTGGATTTTTGTATATTATTTTGTATCCTGAAATCGTGCTGACCCCCTTAATTGGGTGTAATAGTTTTTAAATGGATTCCTTTGGATTTTCTTTCTATAAGAGCATGTCATCTGGAAATACAAATTGTCCTATTTCTCCCTTTCCAATGTGAATGCCTTTTCTTTCATTTTCTCACAAAACTGTTGACCAGAAGTGGTAAGAACCAACACACTTATCTTGTCCCTGATCTGAGTGGTAAAATATTCGCTCTTTCACCATTATGTATGAAGTTGGCTGTGGGTTTTTCATAGATACTTGAGGAAGTTTCTTTCCATTTCCTAGTTTGTCGAGAGTTTTCATCATGTAAGGATTCTGTCAAATGCTTTTTCTGCATCTATTGGGATAATCATATTTCTCCCTTTATTTATGAAATTCATTAATTTTTGACTTTTGAATTTCCAAAGGTGGAGCTTCTCATTCTAAATATAGGGCATAAAAGCTCTTTGCACTGCGGAGGAGAAGTCGGAGAGGAGATGACAGCAGAGGAGATGAGTGCCCGGTAGAAGGCGCTCTGCCTGGCCCCAGCTGAGTCTCGGGGTGCTGGGGCAGAGCCCCTGGGTCGGGCTGAGGATCTGAGATGGCAGGCACCCGAGTCTCATGTCCTACCCAGGTGTCCTGAGAGATGACAGTCCCCAGAGGGAATGGCCTCCACCATCTGACACACGGGATGGGACCACGTTATGTTCCCATCCCAGGCAGCTCACTTGCAGTTCTCCATGGAGAAGCCAAGCTTTTCCCACAGGGCAGAGAGGGGTATGGTGTGTCATGGAGCACTGAAAGACCTAAGAGACCTCAGGAGTGGCAGATACAGCAAGCTGGGGCCAGGGACCAGATGAGAATGAAGGTGCATCTGCAGAAGCTGCCATGGACTAGAGAAGAAGAATGCCCAGTTAGGGTAGAATACATCCCCAAAGCCAGAAGCCTCCCTCTATACCTGTTGTGACTACCTGTTCACCTTGTCAGCGAAGGAGCGAGACCCAACCATAAATAGTATGAGGCAGCCAAGCGTAACACCTGCCACTGTACAAAGGGTGATAATAGCCTGGGTATCCACAGATTCCTGCAGGAGGATGTGATGGGTTTGTCTGAATAATCCCTCATGCTGGCAGG
>PVIY010057743.1:0-12745 GCA_004026745.1 Myrmecophaga tridactyla
CCATTTCATCTACATTGTCGAGTTTATTAGCATAAAGTTGTTCATTGTATCCTCTCATTACTTCCTTTATTTCTGTGGGGTCAGTGGTTATGTCTCCTCTTCCATTTCTGATTTTATTTATTTGCATCCTCTCTCTTCTTTTTGTCAACCTCACTAACGGTCCATCAATCTTATTGCTTTTCTCATAGAACCAGCTTCTGGTTTTGTTGATTTTCTCAATTGTTTTCATGTTCTGAATTTCATTTATTTCTGCTCTAATCTTTATTCTTTCTTTCCTTTTGTTTGCTTTGGGGTTAGTTTGCTGTTCTTCTCTAGTTCTTCCAAGTGGACAGTTAATTCCTCAATTTTTGCCCTTTCTTCTTTTTTGATACAGGCATTTAGGGCAATAAATCTCCCTCTTAGTACTGCCTTTGCTGCATCCCATAAATTTTGATATGTCGTGTTTTCATTTTCACTTGCCTCAAGATTCTTACTGTTTTCTCTTGTAATTTCTTCCTTGACCCACTGGTTGTTTAAGAGTGTGTTGTTGAGTCTCCATATATTTATGAATTTTTTGGCACTCTGCCTATTATTGATTTCCAACTTCATTCCTTTATGATCTGAGAAAGTGTTTTGTATGATTTCAATCTTTGTAAATTTATTGAGACCTGCTTTGTGACGCAGCATATGGTCTATCCTTGAGAATGACCCATGAGCAGTTGAGAAAAAGGTATATCCTGCTGTCGTGCGGTGTAATGTTCTATAAATGTCTGTTAAGTCTAGCTTATTTATTATATTAGTCACATTCTGTGTTTCTTTATTGATCCTCTGTCTAGATGTTCTGTCCATTGATGAGAGTGGGGAATTGAAGTCTCCAACTATTATGGTAGAGGTGTCTATTTCTCTTTTCAGTGTTTGCCTCATGTGTTTTGGAGCACTCTGTCTTGGTGCATAAATATTTATGATTGTTATGTCTTCTTGTTGAATTTTTCCTTTTATTAATACATAGTGTCCTTCTTTGTCTGTTTTAACTGTTTTACATTTGAAGTCTAATTTGTTGGATATTAGTATAGCTACTCCTGCTCTTTTTTTATTGTGATTTGCATGAAATATCTTTTCCCAACCTTTCCCTTTCAACCTATGTTTATCCTTGGGTCTAAGATGTGTTTCCTGTAGACAACCTATAGATGGGTCCTGTTTTTTAATCCATTCTGCCAGTCTGTCTGTTAGGGAGTTTAATCCATTAACATTTAGTGTTATTACTGTAAGGGCAGTACTTTCTTCTATCATTTTGCCTTTTGGATTTTATATGACATACCTAATTTTTCTTCTTTTTACCTTTACTGATAGTCTTCATTTCTACACTCTTCTCCACACCTCTCTCTCCTATCTTTTCCTATCTGTCTCTAGTGCTCCCTTTAGTATTTCTTGCAGAGCCAGTCTCTTGGTCACAAATTCTCTCAGTGATTTTTTGTCTGAAAATATTTTAATTTCTCCCTCATTTTTGAAGGACAATTTTGCTGGATATGGAATTCTCGGTTGGCAGTTTTTCTCTTTTGGTAATTTAAGTATATCATCTCACTGTCTTCTCGCCTCCATGGTTTCTGCTGAGAAATCTACACATAGTCTTATTGCGCTTCCCTTGTATGTGATGGATTGCTTTTCTCCTGCTGCTTTCAAGATTCTCACTTTCTCTTTGACCTCTGACATTCTGATTAGTAAGTGTCTTGGAGTATGTCTATTTGGATCTATCCTCCTTGGAGTACGCTGCACTTCTTGGATCTGTAATTTTAAATCTTTCATAAGAGTTGGGAAATTTTCAGTGATTATTTCCTCCATTAGTTTTTCTACTCCTTTTCCCTTCTCTTCTCCTTCCGGGACACCCACAGCACATATATTTGTGTGCTTCATGTTGTCATTCAATTCCCTGAGTCCCTGCTCATATTTTCCCATTCTTTTCCCTATATTTTCTTTCGCTTGTCGAATTTCAGATGTCCCATCCTCCAGTTCACTAATCCTATCTTCTGCCTCTTGAAATCTGACATTGTAGGTTTCCATTTTTTTTTTATCTCTTCTTCTGTGCGTTTCATTCCCATAAGTTTTGTGATTTGTTGTTTCAGACTTTCGATTTCTTCTTTTTGTTCATTCCCTGCCTTCTTTATATCCTCCCTCAATTCACTGATTTGTTTTTTAATGAGGCTTTCCATGTGTGTTTGAACATTGTGAATTAATTGTTTCAACTCCTGTATCTCATTTGAATTGTTGGTTTGTTTCTTTGACTGGGCCATATCTTCGATTTTCCTAGTATGATTCATTATTTTTTGCTGGTGTCTAGGCATTTAATTACCTTAATTAGTTTATTCTGGAGATTATTTTCACTTTTTTTACTTAGGGTTTTCTTGCTGGATGACTTTGTTGTCTATCTGTTCTATGACATTCAGTTTAGCTTATTCTGGATCTGTAGCTTAGGGTTTGTTTAACAGATCAGAATTTTTCAGTTTTGTTTTCTTGTTTTTTTGTCCTGCCTGTATGGTGTCTTTTTTTCCACCCTTAGGAGGGTCTACTTAGGTATTATAGATCCCAGCCAGATTTTCCCAGACCAAACTGGCTTCCTATCAGGAGGAAAGAGTCACCTGAGTCAGTTTTCCCTGAAGGTGAGACCCAGCAGATTGAAAGGGTTTCCTTTGAAGCCTCTGGGCTTCCCATTTTTCCTATCCTGCCCAGTATGTGGCACTCGTCTGCCTGCAGGTCCCACTAGCATAAGGTGATGCTGTACCTTAAACTTTAGAAGACTCTCCCTGCTGGGGGCATGGTGGAGACAGAGGAGTGGTTGTAGTCTGGTTTTAATCACTTCACTTTTCCAGACCCTGGGGTCTGAACCCCTTTAGGGAGGGATTCCACCTCAACTGGGCTCCACTCCTCTCCTGGGGAAGGCACAGGCTCCAGACAAACACTCAAACCAGCTTAATTCTGCCTATGCCTGGGGCAGTGGAGCCCAAGAAGACTTTCAGCTGTATCCAAAGGGCAGTCAAGCCATAGAAACACAGCCACCAAAATGAAAAAGAAAAATCCTTTTCAGACCAGAAACCCCGTTCCTCGGGTTTGCCAATCAAGAGCTTAAGTTGGTACATTGCTCTGTGTATCTCCAGGTCCTATGTGCCCCCTCCTTTCCTTCAGGGCCCAGACCTTTTCAAATCCAAAAAACAGCTCTGTGTGTTTTTTTTCCCCCTTTTTCTGTCAGCCCTGCCCCTTCTGTGCTAGGGCAAAAACCAGCACAGTTTAGCTGTTTAGAAGAAGTTTAGCTGAGCTGGGGCCCTACTTTTAGTAGTCAGAATTTGTTAATTCATTCCACAATTGGAGTTTGGTTGTGCTCAGCTCCTGCTGCTGGTCTTTCCTCTTTCCTCTTCCCTCTAGGAAGCAGCCTGTGGGGGAGGGGCGACATCGTGGCTTGGGGGACTCACAGTTCTGGGTGGGCTTGCAGCCAGTCCAGCTGGTCCAGACTGGTGTATGCTGTGTATCCCATTACTGATGTGGCCCCAGCCGTTGTTCTGCACTGTTCCTGGCTATTTATTAGCTGCTCTGGAGGATGAGCTAAATCCCACACCTCGCTAAACTGCCATCTTGGCCTTCCTCTCATTTACTTACTTTTTATTGATACATATTTTATATTCAAACCCCATATAATCATCTAAAGTATACTATTAGTGGTTCACAATATCGTCATATAGCTTTGCATTTATCATCACAATCAACAGTTTTTTCTTTTTTTGTGAAAAATAAAATATATAAAACAACAATAAATTTGAAAGCAAACAGCAACAATTAATTATAGAACAGATTTTGGAGTTTGGTATGGGTTACAATTCCATAATTTTAGGTTTTCACTTCTAGCTGCTCTAAGATACGGAGACTAAAAGAAATATCAATATAATGATTCAGCAATCATACTCATTTGTTAAACCCTACGTTCTCTGTATAACTCCACCATCACCTTTGATCTTTCTCCCACTCTTTAGGGGTATTTGGGTTATGCCCAGTCTAACTTTTTCATGGTGGAAGGGTATTACTATTATTTTATAGTGATTTTTTTGTGACCTCATAGTTCAAGGCATGTGGAAATTCTTTGTGTTTATGATGTGCTTGGTGATTTTTTTTATTTGTGGGAATTTTTGAGGTCTGGATTTACAAAGCAATACTTTTCTGAAGGACAAATATTGTATGATTTCATTTATATGAAATACCTAGAATAGGCACATTCATAGAGACAGAAAATAGATTAGAGGTTACCAGAGATTTGGGGAATTATTGTTTAATAGGTACAGAATTTCTGTTCAGGGTAACAAAGTTTTGGAAATAGAGGGTGGTGATAGTTACTCAACTTTGTGAATGTAATTAATGTCACTGAATTGTGCACATAAAAATGGTTAAAATGGCAAAATTTGAGTTATATACATTTTACCACAATTTCTTTTTAGAAAAAGGGGAAAAAAAGGAGATGGATGGGAAGTTAAAGCTACTAACAAAGTGTGAGGATTATCTGTGAATTATTAAAAATAAATAAATAAATAAATAAATAAATAAATAAAGCAAGCAAGCAATTCTTTCAAAGTGGATCTGTATTTGCCTTTGATTGGTACCTGTGGGCATTATTAAGCCAGAACAACATTTAATTTTCAGCTTAGCATTATGGGGAAACAAGAGGATAAATTCTGGTCCCATGCATATGAAAGTACAGGCTTGAGGACATTTCAGGGAGATGTCTTTCTTCCTATTCTACTCAAGAGCCAAGGCCCAAGGAGGCAAATTTGTGTTCACCTCTGCAGGAGTTTTATCCTAGTTCACTCACTGAAGGTTACCCTTCTGATAGCCGATCTTTATGGGAATCCTTGACCTCTAACCCTGCTATTCCTGTAGCTTTGTCTCCTGACTTTCCTATGTGGTCTTGTACAAACTCTAACTCTAGTATTTGCTTATCTTTATGGATTGGTGATTTCTTGTCACTTCTTGCCTCTGAAGAATCACCTTATTTAATTGTTACCAAATTCAGCATGCTAGGAAAACAAAGGATTAAAAACATATAAACTAATCGGCATTTTAAAATATGCCATATCAGGAGGGATTTCTATAAACATCTAATCTATCTTATTGCTGGAAATGGAAGTTTCAGGATCTGTATTTTTACAGGTGATTCTGGGATGCCAAAATACTTCTATTCTTTCCAACTGTAGCATTATCATCCTATACTGCAATTACATGCTTACTGATATGCATTATTAACTAGATTGTAAAAGACTTTGCAATATGGGCTTGAAAAATGCCCAGAGAGTGAGGAGAAACCTTCAACTTTCTGGAGCACTACATGCCTAACTGAGAGCTTCATTTGGATTTATTTAAAAGGCAAGGTCAAAATATGAGAACCAGTGTAAAGGATAAGTAATATATTTAGACTGTCAGAACCTGTGCCCAGAGATCAAAAGCTGAAAAACTATATAAGCATAAGGCTAGAATCTCCTGTTAGGAAAATGCCCTTCCTTTGACATTGTTCATCACATACTGGTAACTTGCAATTACCCACTACAAAGAAAGAGCTTTTAGAATTCCTGATATTTTAACTCTGTCCATCATAAAAATATAATTTTGATTCATCTTGTTCTAGTTTGCTAGCTGCCGGAATGCAACACACCAGAGAAGGACTGGCTTTCAATACAAGGGTATTCATATAGTTCTTCAGAGGAAAGGCAGCTAACTTTCAACTGAGATTCTTTCTTACGTGGGAAAGCACCAGGTGATCTCTGCTGGCCTTCTCTATAGGACTCTGGGTTCCAACAACTTTCCCTGGGGTGATTCCTTTCTGCATCTCCAAAGGCCTGGGCTGAGCTGTGAGTGCTGAGATGAGGTGTGCTGAGCTGCGTGGGCTGTACTACATTGAGCTCTCTCAGCACCGGCCGATTAAATCAAACATCATTCATTGCAGCAGGCATACCTCTTAACTGACTGCAGATGTAATCAGGAACAGATGAGGTTCACATGCCATTGGCTCATGTCCACAGCAATAGAACTAGGCACCTTCACCTAGCCAAGCTGACACCTGAACCTAACTACCACACACCTTAATTACTTAAAAGTAAGTGGTTTTACTACTTAAAAGTAAGTGCCACTTAAAGTGGCAAAGAGAACTTTTGAAAGACACTCCTGCAATTTCTTATTATTGTCCAACACAAACTCTCTGCCTAGTCACACAGGTCTTCTTAATCCATACTTATTCCTAATTCCTGGTCCTTTGCTCTGTCCTTTCTGGAGTAATCTTTCCTTTTATTTTCCATCATTCCAAATCTGAGCCCTATCCCACCTCTTCCACAAAGCCTTCTTTAGTCTCTCTAGCCTACATCTCTTCTTCTGAGCTTTCTCTATATGACATAACTATTACATAATCAGGTACTCTGGAAAATAGATGACCTGTCTCCCTAGTGACACTAGAAGTGCCAGAAGGTCAGGATTCTAGGTTTGGGAATTACATTTTCATTTTATTATCCACAACACTTACCTCATGAAATAGTTTCCATAGCAGATATTTAACTTTTATTTAATTAAACAAAAAAAAATCCATTGAATAAATGCCTTCAAGAGCCAATTAGATGACACTACTTTGACACCCCCATTCTAGTTTAAGGAATTATTTAGCTAGTGGCAACTTAGCTTTTTCTGTCCTGCTAACTCATGACAAAAAATGACTTTCACAAAAAGATATGCCTCATACCTCTGAAAAGGAACCTACCTATGTCACAGGGCTGTCTCTCCATACACCTTGGTGAAGATAAAAAATTCAGAAGTTACAGAAGAGGATAGGTTACATACTGAAAATTTTAAACATAGGTTATATTGATAAGATATAGACATGGAATCTGAAATTTCGAGGGACTCCGTTTCAGTGACACTCTTCTAATGCCACCCTGAATACATCCTACTTTTTTTTTTTACTATACTTAAATCTATCATTTATTAGTTCCAGATGGCAGGAATTTCATACTCCTTTAAACAGCTAGAAAAACTGAAATTAGTACATTAGTCCCAGTGTCACAGAACTCTAAGGGGGTTATAAAGGGGTTAGGTATAAAAATAATTATAGGAAATGTCCAAATTATAGTGATCTGGGGCACAGACCCAGTTGTTACTGAGCCTGTGTAACAATATAAACCATAGTAGCAGATATTTTCATTTCTCAAGAAAACTCAGAAACCTAGATATTTTTTATGTGAACTTTCCTAATTTTAAAATGGTGGCAATTTTCACTCTCTTGTATTCCCATAATGGTCTGTTTTTCTGTTAACTTGGCTAGACCACATAGAGTACCCAGTTATTTAATCAAACATTAAAATCAGGTGTTGCTGTGGAAGTATTTTGTAAATGTGGTTAAACATGTACAATCAGTTCAGTTTAAGTAAAGGACATTACTCTTGATAATATGTGTGGGCCTCTCATCCAATCAGTTGAAAGGCTTTCAGAACAAAAACTGAGATTTCTCATAAGAGAAATTCTGCTTCACAACTACATCAACTCCTGTATGAATTTGCAGCCTGCTAGCCTGCCCTACAGATTTCCAACTTGCCAACTATGTAAGTCAATTCCTTAAAACAATTTATGCGTGTGTGCGCGCGTGCACGTGTGTCTCCTACAGCTTATAGTATAATGATACATTCCCCCTTCCTCACTCTCATTCTCATCTTCCTCACATGTAACCATTCTAATGTGAAGCTTTTCGCTTGATTATATGGGTACTAAGTGTACTATGTTTTCTGTGCATGTATTTTAAGTCATGTAAATGGTATTGCATTATAGCATTATACATCTTGTTTTATTTATTTTTTTTCTTTTCCCACACAGCACTGTGTTTAAGATCCATCCATTTGTTTTCTGGCTACATCTTGCTTATTGCTTCTAACTACCCCACATTAATCAAGATGTATCTTTACCACATTTTGTGTATCTACTCTCCCATTGAGGGAAACGTCCAACTCCTTGCCCCCAGATAACAGTTTTTATTGTTGTTGTTTTTTTAAACACTATGCAGGTCAAACAACACATATGGGTGGGTTAAAATTAGCCTGTAGACTGCATTTATAACTTCTAATCTAGATGAACCTCTTTTTCAATACCTGGATTTATCTCCTATTTCCAAAAATATAGTAAAAAGAAAAGAATTCAATGAAAATATCTACAGAGTTCTATCAGCCCCTTAAGTGTGATAGATGTTTTTATATGTGACCAAAATGATATTTTCATAAGAGAAAATTCTTCAACTACTAAGTCAAAAGCTAAAGCAAGCCTACTTATCTCAGAGAAATATTGGTGGATGGCAAATGTCAACTTCATTTTGTTGCATTCTCACCCTCCAACCCACTAGGTTATTTTAAACCTGCAAAGAAAGGGCAGGTTGATAAAATAGGGCTGCACCTCTATGAGTCACAAACATGCCTTTTCCAATCTCAAGTTATCCCACTAGAAACTTCCTGTGCAGGACGCATTTGAGGCAAGAAACAGTCAGGAAAGCACATAAGGAAATATTAACCTATCCTTGAACAAAAATGGGCCTGTTTTAAAAAAAATATTTTAAAAATGTGAGATTAATCACTTCAACTCAGAGGCCTTCCCCAATAACACTTTAAATGCATCTCCCACTGCTGCTTTGGTTTTGTTTCCTTGAGCTGGGTACCAGTCATCTCCACCAGACTGTCTCAGAGACACGCCTGGACCAAGAGGCAATAAAAGAGGAAAGTTTTGGGAAAGTCATTTTCTGAGTATGTGGAACACAGGTAGAAAGTGTAAAGGGAATGACCACACTGATTAAGTAACTCCTTTGAGATTCAAGAGGTCCCAGCCATCAAAGGATAAACTGAATCAAACATACTTGCATTCTCCACCAAAACCTTGGGCATGCGCTGGCGGTTCATCAAGAGTGGGAAAGGATCTCGTCCATCATTACGCTCATGGACCTCTCGAATTTCCACTGTGTCATCCACTAAATAGTAATGAATGATATAGTGCCGACATTCACCAAACATACTGTCTGTATCATCCCAGATTGCATAGAATCGAAGAACCTTTGAGGGATCCAAAGCAGTGATTTAAGTAAGAATCCTATAAGTAGAGAGTTCGGTTACTTTAACACTTATATATAAGACAGTGATGGAAAGATTAGCTGAAAAAACTGCAAAGTAATTTCAGATAGTGAATTGGAAAAAGAAAAATTCATCAAAAACACTAAAATAATATTTGAAATTATTTACCAAATATCAACAGCTGAAAATAATTAAATTACAGACTATAAGTTTGTGCAGAGAAAATTGGGGAGCTTGTTTTGATCCAAAATATTAATCAGTGAAAGAGAATCTCAACTAAAAGAGCAACAGGTCCCTTTTTACAGTGGTTTATATGTATTAATAAAGGTATACGTGAGAGGTTGATAATAGGGAAGTACCCCATCAACTCATATCTCTACTAAGGGCATCAACAACATAATCTTTAAATACAAAGGAAAAACAGATGTATGACTGATATAAAGAAAATTCTTATAAGGCCATGTGGCTGATAGACAAAATTTTCTGAACTAAAAAGAGGTAAATTTCTGAAAGAAGAAGAGCACTGGAAAAAAGCTAATGCTCTCCCTTTTCTCCTTCCCTTTAGTACAGAAAGGAAAAGACTCAAATCTGCCTATACATACCAGCCCACAGGAGGGCAGGAATGTTGGAACAGAGTTGGAAAATACCCAGGAACATTCTGTACTTATACTTTAATATAAAATTTAACAGGGGAAAAAATTAACAGGGAAGCATCTGCAATGAAGTGTCTATGAAATTACTATTTTAATGTCAGAAACTAACATATATTCAACAGCTCTGAAATTTCCCAATAATTCATTTAAGGTTTTCCAATTCATTTAAGATTAACTCACATTTGGGGACAGATTTGGTCAATCAGAAATAAATAATGGGAAGCAGATGTAGTTCAGGAATTGTTTCAGGATATAAAAGTTTGGTGGAACTTACAAAACTTAACACCACAATTTTCTTTGAATCTCTAACATAAAACTTACCTCCAAACCTAGATGAAATCAGAAAGGTAGCACTGCATCTAAATGGCCAAATTACGTATGGAATATTTTGAAATATATGTCTAGCACAACAACTTGCCAATAAACACACGTGCCACATTTGGAAAGAAGTAAATCTACTGAGGTGCCTAGGTTACTTACCTGTTTATCAAAGATGAGAAACTGCTTGAGTTGATCAAAGTTTGATGGTGTGACATACTTACAAAGAGGCTGTTTCCGGAGTTCAGTGTAAGGATCAAGAGCCATCTTCTCTGGGGGATTTAATTCAATTCCTTGACTTTCCAAAAATACCTAAATAATTCAAAATAAATATTGGTCATCTTTCTTGACTTCTAAGGATAGATAATTTAATGGCATAAAAATAAATATAACCATAATTTCTACACCATTGCTGAAGTTCACCTTCAGTTTGCAGTGTAAGCATGTGTTAACAATCTAAACCTCTAATTGACCCAATTCTTTAATGCATAGATAATAATTACCTTAAGTATTTTATAAAAGTACTAGGCAATATATTAAGCTAGTCTAGGAGGCCTGGTGGTAAGGTTACCAGCTCCAAATATGAATCCAGATCAATAAAATTTAGGTAGGGGTCAAAGAGCAGAGTACGTCACATGATTGCTTACATCTATCTAACCATGGTTTCAAAGCAAGGTTAGGTATGGGGGTAAGCTGCACAATGGCCAAGTTAAGCTGAAATCATATTCTCAACTCTCCAATTTACTTAAAAACTGTATATGACTAAGTATTTCCCATCCCATCCCAACCCCCACCCACAAAAAAGGAGAAAAAAAGAACTATCCACTGGAAATTTTATACCACAAAAGATTTTAACAATTTAGGAAAAACAAATCAAGTGCTCAAATCTTGCCCCCAAAAAAAGAAATTAAAGAAAGCATTTGATTTTGACATGTTCTTAAATTTTATTTTGATTATAAATAAATATATTATTATTTTCAGTCACTATTTATTATTTATTTTTATTTTTTATAATCTTTTTATTGTGGAACAAAAATTTATACAAAAAAGCAATAAATTTCCAAGTACATTTTAATGAGTAGTCATACAACAGATTTTAATGTTTGGTATTATTATCGTGAAAATACATTTTCATGATTTTTCATTTTTTCTTCTAGCTGCTCCAATACACTGGAGACCAACAGAAATATCAATATATTGATTCAGCAATCATATTCATTTGTTGAATCCTTTCTTCTCTATTATGCATTTCCTTCTCTCTTTTTTTAACGAAAAATAACATATATACAGAAAAACAATAAATTTCAGAGTACACTGGAATAATTAGTTGTAGAACAGATTTCAGAGTCTGGTATGGGTTACAATTCCACAATTTAAGGTTTTTATTTCTAGCTGCTCTAGGGTACTGGAGACTAAAAAATATCAGTATACTGATTCAGCACTCATACTCTCTTGTTAAATCCGAGCTTCTCTGTATGACTCCTCGATCACCTTTTCTTTCTTTTTTTTTTTTTAACTTTTTTTTATTGTATAATATAACATATATACAGAGCAAAGAAATAAAAAAGCAATAGCTTTCAAAGCACTCTTCAAAAAGTAGTTACAGGACATCCCAGAGTTTGTCATGGGTTACCATATAATCCTCTCATATTTTTCTTTCTAGCTGATCCAGAACATAGGAGGTTAGAGGGCTTAAAAATATTTTTTTTAATTATCACAATCGACTTTTTTTCCTTCTTTATTTGTGAACAATAACATATATACAAAAAAGCTATAAATTTCAAAGCACAGCACCACAATTAGTTGTAGAATATATTTCAGACTTTGACATGGGTTACAATTTCATAATTGTAGGTTTTTACTTCTAGCTACTCTAAAATACTGGAGACTACACAAGCAGCATGGACAACCAAAGCTATAGGCTGAGCCATCAGTCTTGGGGTTTGTTCATATGAAACTTAACCCCACAAAGGATAGGTCAAGCCTACTTAAAATTAGGCCTAAAGTCACCCCCAAGAGGACCTGTTTTGTTACTCAGATGTGGCCTCTCTCTCCAGCCAACACAACAAGCAAACTCACCACCTTCCCCCTGTCTATGTGGGACATGACTCCCAGGGGTGCGGACCTTCCTGGCAACGTGGGACAGAAACCCTAGCATGAGCTGAGACTCAGCATCAAGGGATTGATAAAACCTTCTCAACCAAAAGGGGGAAGAGTGAAATGAGACAAAGTGTCAATGGCTGAGAGATTCCAAACAGAGTCAAGAGGTTATCCTGGAGGTTATTCTTACTCATTAAGTAGATATCACCTTGTTATTCAAGATGTAATGGAGAGGCTGGAGGGAATTGCCTGAAAATGTAGAGCTGTGTTCCAGTAGCCATGTTTCTTGATGATGATTGTATAATGATAT
This sequence comes from Myrmecophaga tridactyla, assembly GCA_004026745.1. NCBI lineage: Eukaryota > Metazoa > Chordata > Mammalia > Pilosa > Myrmecophagidae > Myrmecophaga > Myrmecophaga tridactyla. The sequence goes on from PVIY010057743.1 coordinate 12,477, forward strand.
AACTTTCACACTGTTACTGTGTGATTGTGAAAACCTTGTGTCTGATGCTCCTTTTATCTATCTTGTCAATAGATGAGTAGAACATATGGAATAAAAATAAATAATAGGGGGAACAAATGTTAAAATAAATTTAGTTTGAAATGCTAGTGATCAATGAAAGGGAGGGGTAAGGGGTATGGTATGTATAATTTTTTTTTCTGTTTTCATTTTATTTTTCTGTTGTCTTTTTATTTCTTTTTCTGAATTGATGCAAATGTTCTAAGAAATGA
>PVIY010057744.1:0-12751 GCA_004026745.1 Myrmecophaga tridactyla
TCAATAAAATTGATTTTTTTAAAGTGTTATTATTATTATTTTTTTCTTATGGTCTCTTGACATGTGTTGCTCACATAATATCTTTTTTTTTTTTTTTAAATTTGCATATGGCAGGAGGCACCAGGGATCGAACTCCAGACCTCCAGCACGGCAGGTCAGAGCTCTGCCTGCTGAGCCACGGCAGCCGCCCTAAAATTGATTTTTTTAAAAACAGAAAAACTTCTCGATCAAAAGGCGGAAGAGTGAAATGAGACAAAATAAAGTGTCAGTGGCCGAGAGATTCCAAACAGAGTCGAGAGGTTATCCTGGAGGTTATTGCCTGAAAATGTAGAGCTGTGTTCCAGTAGCCACGTTTACTGAAGATGATTGTATAATGCTATACCTTCACAATGTGACTGTGATTGTGAAAACCTTGTGTCTGATGCTCCTTTTATCTACCTTATCAACAGACGAGTAAAACATATGGAATAAAAATAAATAATAGGGGGAACAAATGTTAAAATAAACTTAGATTGAAATGCTAGTCATTAATGAGAGGGAGAGGTAAGGGGTATGGTATGTATGATTTTTTTTCTGTTGTCTTTTTCTTTTTCTGAATTGATGCAAATGTTCTAAGAAATGATCATGATGATGAATATGCAACTATGTGATATTGTGAATTACTGATTACATATGTAGAATGGAATGATCACATGTTAAGAATGTTTGTGTTTCTTTCTCGTCATATTTTTTTTAAAAAATTTTAAAATTAATAAAAATAATTCATCAGTGAAATAATTCAAGAAAACTCTCCAAAACTTAAGAATGAAAGTTTCTAGATGAATAAACTTACCCAATGTCTAATGCAATGCATGAAGCTGGACTTGACCAAGAGATAGTTCTGTGAAAGTTCAGAAAACGTGTGGACAAAAAAGAAGACCCTAAAAATTTTCAAAGGGGAGACAGCAGGTTATAAATGAAGCATCAGGAATCAGAGTCTTTTCTACAGCAATTCTGAAAGATAGAAGTCAAGGAAAAAGGCCTCCAAAATTTATGAAAGAAATAATTTCCAACCTAGAAGTCTACATCCACTTGTCAATCAAGTATGAAAATGGAAAGACATTTCATACTAGTAAGAGCTCAAATTTTTTTTACCTCCTGTGGTTGACATATGGCTTGCAGCCCAGATCTTTATAGGAGTGAAGGACTTATTTCCTCCAGTTACTGGGAGTGCTGACAGCAGAAAACCATCAATTTTCAACCCTTTCTATGAATTGCCACAGCTGAAAGGAGCTGTCTCATCTATGCTCACTTCCCCTTTCTGGGACCTCCTGCACTCCATTACTGCTCAGTAAGGGTCCCCTTCCCCTAAAGTCAGGACAGCACTAAAGCATCACCCAGTACAGTTTTTATAAATATTTGTAAAGTATACCTTATTCCTTTCCCCCAAAAGTGAACTTGTTTTGTCACATTGTAAACATGTTGCTCTTTATAAAAGTCATAAGCATGTTTATGTAAAATTTGTTTTTGGATATATATATAATTTTTTTTGACATGAGCAGGCACCGGAAATTGAACCCGGGTCCTCTGGCATGGCAGGCAAGCATTCTTGCCTGCTGAGCCACCGTGGCCCGCCCTGGATATATTTTTGAGAAAATATTTTTAAAGGTGGAAAATGTGCTTTTACCTGGATATCAGGTAAACAGATTGCATTTGTAAGAAAGCCCACGGAAGTATAAATGAAGATCTATGCTAAGACTACTGGCTGCTGAAACGCATTTCCTAGTAAATGTTTTTGTAGAAATGTTTGACCAGCCATACAGTCTCTGAGCATTGAGCAGAGAATCAGACTCCCATAGTCTCTCATGGAGAAGACCAAAGTGAGTTAGCTGCACACTGACGTAGATCAGACTGTGAGGTGGTGCTAACCTTGTGCAGATTGGAGGAAGAAAATTTTGGCTAACAGAGCCACTGACACATTAGTTAGGAGTCTGTAGCAACTGGGACAAAGAGGGACTGGCCTTTCAGATTATGTAAACCTTTTACCCATACCCCTCTCTATTAGCTTGTCTCTGCCTAACTTGTTAAAGGAAAATAAATATAAATATTGCATTAAACAAGCGTGGTTTCTTCAGTAATTCTCTCAGTATTGCCTACTCTGACATCCTAAACCGAAGGGTCTTATGTTTAACCTTGAGTTAATAGACATCAGCTTCAGAACGGCCCAGAGCCAGCTAAGGCCATCACTGAGATTTCATCATAGCTCTACTTCTCCCTCTTCTCAATCCTGCTTCCTTTTCTCCCTTCCATAGGTACTGATTAGAAGAGCATTCACTAGCAAAATCATTGTTCATCAATCTTCATCTCAGTCTGCTTCCTGGGGAATTCAACTTGTGACATCTCACTTCAACCATATCTCAGGAAGCTCTATCAAAATGAGGGTCTAAATAAAAAAAAAGGGGAGGCCATGACCCAGGAAAGAGGAAAACCGTCATGAAAGAAGAGTAAAGGGAATCTCGAGGATAGTGGTGAAGGGAGATCTAATGATGACAACTGTGCAGCAAACAGAATGCAGCTCTTCTACATGGAAATAGTTCTATAGATTACAGAAGATACTTTAAGAAAATGACACTGATAGAGTAACTGAAACAATTGATCAGGTTGAGAGGAGATTTGGACAAATGACAAAGAATATAGAGTTGAATTTATAAGCATCTAAAAATAATCTATTAAAAAACAAGGCAAATAAGTCTAGGGAAAACAAAAAAATTGTACAGGGAAGGTAATCATACGTTGTTATATGACTCCTTCATCCAGATCCAAGAATTTTGCCACATCTGCTCCATCATTCTCTATTCATCTTTCATACACTTTTAAAAAACTAGTTAATTGACTTTTATTTTGTAGTATAAGATGTTTAGAAATTATTTTTTAAATTTCAATTACACTTTTAACAATTCAAAACTGTTTTGTGAGAAAGCACCATACCAAATAAATTACATAAATTTCATAAGAAACAATGTAAAGTGATTCAATAATCACAATATTAGCAAATTATGAAATTCAGAAACTTTTAACTTCTTATCTAAATCAAGTGTCTCAAAATGTCTTCACAGGCTGTATGGGAAACAAAAAGTAGTGAAGCTGTTTGATGTAAGAAAAGAGGGAGTACATTGGACTATGGCAAACTGGGCAATAAGGGCCCAATCTAAGGCTTTTCAAGTTCAAAAAGTTTTGAAATATTATGCCTACCAAATTAAACACAATTGTAGTCCAAACTGGCCTGGGTAGACTGACAATTTGCAACTCTAGTCTAAATGAATTTCTAGCAGTATGTACTTCATACTGAAAATGGCAGGCAAACCAGCACTTCTTTAACAAATAAACCTTAACCCAATATAGGGGGTGGATTACGAAAAAAATAAAACTTCAGGGTGCATGGGTGGTTCAGTGGTAGAATGCTTGCCTGGCATGCAGGAGACGCAGGTTCGATGACCAGCCCATGGTGCACATACAAACAAAAAACTTCAATGTAATTTGAACTTTGAATTTATCAACTTAGTTAGTTATGTGGATAAATTCTTAAAATAATCTGGTTAAAAGATGAAATTTTTAGTTAAAACATACCCTTTTCAAATTGATTTGGGAAAACAGTTATGCCTGAGTTAATCAAAACTAAATGAAATTTCATTGTTTTGCCAAGGGAAATTCACACACTATAGTACATTATTGCTTACTAAGAAATATTTATGTGAAAAAATAAAGTATTGGTTTTTGTTCTAGTTTGCTAGCTGCCAGAATGCAATACACTAGAAACAGAATGGCTTTTAAAAAGGGGAATTTAATCAGATGCTAGTTTACAGTTCTGAGGCCGAGAAAATGTCTCAATTAAAACAAGTCTATAGAAATGTCCAATCAAAGGCATCCAGGGAGATACCTTGGTTCAAGAAGGCCGATGGAGTTCAGGGTTTCTCTCTCAAGTGAGAAGGCACATGGTGAACACAGAGTATTTCTCTCACCTGGAAAGACACATGGTAAACACGGTCAGGGTCCCTCTCTCATTTGGAAGGGTACATGGCGAACACGGTGTCATCTGCTGGCTTCTTCTCCTGGCTTCCTGTTTCATGAAGCTCTCCAGGAGGCATTTTCCTTCTTTATCTCCAAAGTTCGCTGGCTGCTGGACTCTGCTTTGTGGCTATGTCGTTCTGCTCTGCTCTCTCTGAATCTCTCATTCTCCAAAATGTTTCCTCTTTTATAGGACTCCAGAAAATTATCAAGACCCACCCAAATGGGTGGAGACATGTTGACACCTAATCCAGCTTAACAACCACTCTTGATTTAATCACATCTCCAGGGAGATGATCTGATTATAATTTCAAACATACAGTATTGAATGGGGTTATTCTGCCTTTACAAAATGGGATTTAGATTAAAACATGGCTTTTCAAGGGGACATACATCCTTTCAAACTAGCAGTTTCATTAAAGCCATTGTTCATTTTGCCTCAATATATACTTGACATAAGAAAATACTGTATGTTGTATACAGTATACTGTAATTTATTTGACAGTAAATTTTAATATATTTAAAGGATATTTTGTGGATACATTTTAGTAGATTTTGTACTTTAAAGTACAACTAAAGATTCTGTATGAATACATAAATTGCCAACAATAGTTGTACTGTGTTGGTTGATTATGCTAAAAAGCAGGTATAAAGAAGGTATTACTTTGTATGCATCAATGACTTCATATTAATTTTTAGAAAGTTTTAAAAATTAAGATGATGGAGGTACAAAAAGGCTGTAAAAAGGCATATTATAATTCATTTTTCTTCATCAGACTAAGAAAAAATATTTAAATGTCATTCATAGGAAACAGGTTTCCCCCCAAAAAAAACCTCAAATACATTAACTCCAAACCTTCACATAATACCCAAATATATTTTCTAGTTTCTTTTTTTAATATTTTAGCCTCAGTCTCTGAAGTTTTGTATAAAAAGCACCAAATCTTGCCACATTCTCCCAATTTTAAAAACCTAGTAGTTATTGTATAAAACTTTCTCTTTCCCGTAAAATAAAGTGATAATGGAATAAATCTGTTTCATATGTGGCTATTAATATCTGTAACTAAAAAGCCAAAGCTGTGAAGCACTGATTTTGCTAAATCCTAAATGAAGGGCCTAAAGGTAGATGTTTAGCATACCCAGGTGCCACCTAGTACAGTAAGTATGTGAGAAAATGCTAGACATGGTATCTATCAATTAATGCAATAAGTATTTCATTATTTCCATTTTGTGTGAATTGAAACTTTTCAAGTAGGGGAAGTATGTTAGATTTTTTAAAACCTAATATTTGACAAAATTTTAAAATCTAGTCGTCTTATATATCTTTTCTGCATTTCAGTGCCTACTTTAATTATTAAAAGCATTTACAAAGCAATAGGGATTTCTTTTAGAATCAAAATTAATATGGATTTTACCAATCATAAATATTTCCATGGCAGAAATGTTTCCATGGTTGAAAACAAGATTATAGTTCACTATGTATCAAGAAAAGAAATGCATACATTTCTTAAATCAATTCAAAGAAGACATATCATAGACAGCATATAACAAAGGCTAGGAGCTACAAACTTAGTTTATAAATTTTTTATAATATCAATTTTAAGTTTTCATAAATAGTAACAAATAGACAAGATACTGAGTATATTGTATCCCACAAAACAATAACAAAATACTTAACATGATTTAATCCAAATATTGGCTTAAAATGACTAAAATATATTTAAAGCTTATAGTTGACTGATCTATACATAACACTGAAGTCCAGACTAAATTGGCAGCAATTTAGATATACAGTGCTGTTTGCTTGTTCTTCATCATCATAGGATAAAAGTTGCTCTTGTCAGAAACATGCTGGCATGTGGTCCAATCAGTTAGCATATTTATGCAGAAAGCTCTCAAATGCATCAGAGATGGCTTGTTTGAAGAGTCCTTTTTAAAAAGATATGCACTAATATGACCTCTTTCTAGTTACGGGATTTATTTCACAACCAGGCCAGATTTCTTGTAGACTTCAGACTTCTGTTCATGAAATATAGACATCTTCTTTGGCTTGAATCACTATTAGGCCTGGGTCAACTGGAAGTGAGGAATTTGCTACATGAGTATATTCATCCATGACTCTTTTAATAAATATTAAAGATTCTTTCTGACGATTTCATAAATATTAAAGATTCTTTGCTGTTTATTAAGTACACAGTTGGATTGACTACTGCAACTCCTATAACTACTTTTGTTGGTTTAAAGTGTTTGAAGCATTCTATCTTAGTTATCTTGTAACAAGAGTCCTTCTGTTGTGGCACTAATAGATGTTTTATTAGAATTAATGCATTCAGCAGGTTTTTGGAACACAACTTCGTCAGTCATATCTAACTTTAAAGTTCTGGAAGCTAGAGTAAGATCATTTAGCTTGTCTGAAGTGCTGGGGAAATGTTTCACAGACTCTTGTCCCATCTTAAATCTGTTTCACAATATTCAAGCATGTGAATAATTTCTTCATAAACTGTCTGTTTATAATACTGTTTTTCCTCCCATTAATTGATTTATTCAGTATACACAGTCAAGACTGTTGTTTCAGTGTGTAAAAGCTGCTGGAATGCAATGTACCAGAAACGGAGTGGCATTTAAAAAGGGGAATTTATTAAGTTATAAGTTTACAGTTCTAAGGCTGTGAAAATGTCCAAACTAAGGCAAGACTATAAAAATGTCCAAACTAAGGCATCCAGGAAAAGATACCTTGGTTCAAGAAGGTCAGTGATGTTCAGGGTTTCTCTCTCACCTGGAAAGGCACATGGCGAAGTCTGCTAGCTGTCTCTATAGACTTCTTCAATGGCTTCCCTGAGGGTGTTTTCTTTATGCATCTCCAAAGGTCTCTGGCTGTGTGTTGTTTCTGGTGGCTCTAAAGCAAAATGGTTCCCTCTTAATGGGCTCCAGTAAACAACTCTACCTTGAATGGGTGGTGACACACATCCCTGGAAACTACCTAATCAAATTGGGTCGGTCACATTTCCACGGAATAACCAAAAAGGTCCCACCCAGCAACAATGAATGAGGATTAAAGGACACAGCTTTTCTGGGGCACCTAATAGCTTCAAACCAGTCCAGCCATGGGCCAAGACAAACAAGGAACCAATGGTATGGGCTTAAGCCAGTTGGATACTGCTTAAGGAAGCCATATGCTCTCCTATGGATAGTGTGGTTATTCCTAGAGGTCCATAACCTTCCCTTTCTAGCCAGGGCAAGAGAGCTACAGATTCTAAAACAAGTTTTCCTCCTATCACAAAAAAGATCAGACATGTTTTTTTAAGTTGGACTTTACTTGATCTTTGTGTTTCCTGCAGCCATAATAAGAGTTTTCTAACAACAAAGAAGCCATTTGGGCTTCTTTAATCATAGCACGGGCCGTTATTATTCATCGCCTCCCGTAGTGATGATCTCCTGTTCCCAGCAAGATGAATACCTACCTGTTTGCTGCTTCATTCTTTAGGCACAGTAAATTGGATCCTCGCAATAACAGATTCAGCTGGCATGATATCAGGCATGTAGTGGGCCGTAGGGGAAACAAAGTGTCCATCTGGTATCTTACAGTCTGACTGTTCTTCAATCTTATCAGTATATACTGGATAATCACTTGAAACCAGATTCTGGCATCTTCCTTGATTTCTAATCATTTTTCTGAATTCAAATAGCCTTTTGAGGTCCTCTGGCCTTGCCCATCCTCTGATAAGTTTTGTGAGAAGTCTCCAGTATAGCATATCTAACTTGCTCACATCCATTAGTAGCAATCAAACATTCACTGGCTGCCAGGGGGTGCCTGCTGTCTAGCCTGCCAAGTCTCCCAGTGACCTGGCTCCCAGGATTCACAGCACTCACTTTCCCTAGGAGCCCCACTGGTAGCTGCCATGCCCATTCAATAACTGAGGCAGCGAGAGAGAGGCTGAAGACATTGAGCCTGAGGGAATCAGACGCTTGGACACGCCCCCTCCTTCGTGGACTTTTTAAAGTATTGTTTTCTTCAGCTTAGTGGTGGTTTTTTGGGGAGACTTTTCATCAGGAGAAAAGCTTCAATTCACATTTTTAGACTTTTTGCAATAGTTTTGTATGGATGTGGATTATTTCAAATCATTTCATGGACAGAATTCCCAGTATGAGCTGCTCTCATTTGTTAGTCACCCCCTTTCATGGTTTGAGAATTTTGTCCTTGGGGAAAGGGGAAATTGTCTTCTTTCTGCTCGTTTCTTAAATTTCCATCACCTCTTCATGTATTTGATTCTTCCCTAGAAATACCACCTCTTTGAGGCTGCTGCTTCTGGTCCCTTGTATTTTCAAGTCCCAAGTTGCATTCAGTATTTTGGCATTTATTATTTCACTCTTTTTGGAGACTGTGCTTCCTCTAAGTGCTCTACTCCCTTGAGGCCTTTCTCATGAAGTGTTCTCATTTTTCTTTCCTTGCTCTCTGTATCCACAGGCTTGTGGTGGTAGAAGGATCTCTGTTGGAAATTTTTCCCTCTACTTACAGGTAATTTGAAGTTACGGTTTTCTCCTTGCAATGAAGGCATAAGCCTTGTGTAGTTTTTACTTGTTCTCCTTGATTTTTTTTTTTTTTTTTGAGGGTGAGGGGATGGTCTGGAATTAGGCTACTACCATTGCTATCCAGCCCCAGAATGCTTTTAGTAATAAGATATTTTAGCACCTAATTATTATAAAAATAGTAAAAACTAGCATTATCAATGTAATTGATACTGAGTATCAATGGTTATAAATGATAGTTGAAGTGGGAGTTCTGTTGGGAATGGCAATGAGATGAGCAAGGGAAACTAATATATTGTGTCAGTGGCTTTAGATGGTACCATTAAGTTGAAAGAAAATGCCAGGCAAGAAAATTAAGATGCATTTTCTTTTGGGAATAAGACAATGAATGCTTGCTATTATTGCTGCTACTGTAAAACATAATATTGGTGATCCAGGCCAAGGCCATAAGAAAGGGAAAAAGGACAGATTTTATACAAGGATTAGAAAGGAATTAGCATCATTATTTGTAGAGAATACAATCATTTAAAAAGAAACCCTAAAACTCATAGAAAGTTCACTACAGTTGTTGAATATAAGATCAAATTACAAAAATCAATGATTCCTCTATAGTCTTATGGCAAGCACTCTTGCCTGTTGAGCCAGCAGCCATTCCTTCTCTACATTCTTCTTTGCTAACAAAATATCAACTTTTTTGCGTCTATCCCAGGAGATCAATCATGACTTATCTAAACCAATCATGGAAATTCCTTTTTTTTTTTTTTTTTTACCAGACTCTAATTTTACCAGCACCCCTTTCCGCTAGAGATGATTATATGACCCAGACTTGGCCAGTAACGTATAAGAAAACATCTGCTGGGTCATTTTTGGGAAAAAAACTTTCCTTGTTTTTGCAAACACTTTCGTTCCTTTAAGCCTTAGTTTTCTCATGTACAGAACAGGTAATTCATACCTAACTTTCTACGATTGTAAAGATGAAATGAGAATATATGACTATCAAAGTGCTCTGTAAATGCTACATACAAAGTTAATAAATGCTAGTATTTTAAAATAGGCAAATGATTATGGATGCAAGTATAGAATTGATTGGTATAAATGCTCTGAACTGACAGTAAGTTTGAAGACTGCCATTATATACAAGGAAATCCCTTTACACAATCAAGTCTTTCCATTATTAAAAAACTAAGAGCTACTGCTGAATTTTGCTTCTCATGTAGCACCTTGTCCAGTGATGTGCCAACTAGAGAAGCACCAAGAAAAATTTAAACCTCAGGCAATATATTCTGAGTGATTTGCAGATGGTCATGCCAAAAAATGTCAGATAGCGAATATTTAGGGGAAAATAAAGGTTTTCAGGCCATACTGTTCTATAACAACTACTTACTCATTATAGTGAGAAAGTAGCCACAGACAATACATAAACAAGTAAATATGACCGTATTCCAATAAAACCTTACTTATAAAGCAGGCAATGAGCCTATGTGGTCTGCAGGCCATAGTGTGCCAACCCCTTAAGAGATCAAAATCCAAGTCTACAATGATCTTGTCTCATAGGAATCATGTTTTGGGATCAGCCCAGTCAGCTTTCTAGCACATAATCTCCACCCTATTAATACATACTATGGTTTATTTGTATATTGCTTTAGTTTTACAAAGCACATCCATAATCATTTAACACATTATGTTCTCTATGAGGTAAGAAGAGTAGTTGTACTGATGAGAAAAAGGTTTAAGGGAATTGTTCAAGGACATACAAATACCAAGAAGCAAAATTCACATTTCCAAGATACCAGTTTAGTGCTTTTTAATAACACATGATTAGAAACCTTAATTCTACTCCACTGTATTTAGCTTTACTATTACTCTGTATCTTTTCTTATTCATACTTCAGTGGAGTAGTTTACATTTTCAAAGTCCTTGTATTTTTCTCCTCAAATTGAAAATTTTATTTTGATGGTGTCGAGTATAAAAAGTATGCTTTGACATATGCATATAAAAAGACATATGATTTGATAAGGGAAATTGTTAATAAAAAGCACAAGAGCTGAAAGAAAATTGTAGACTTAAATTTTTCTTTCAAAGCAAATTCTGGTTATTCTAAGGGAGAAAAACACACTTTCAATTTCGGTCTGAGAATAAAAGGAGAGAGGCAGGATACAGATCAAAGCCCCATTAGAGGACTATGCATTTAACAGATTTTAATCCACATGAATTATCAAGTTTCCTCTGTGAAACCTGGACTTCTATGATACTCTTTAGTAGACTATTTCAAAATTCTAGAGGGGATGCCTACCAAGTAATGTTAGACATGATTTAAAACTTCCAGAATTCCAAAACTAAATATAAAGGTTTGAACATACACATTTTGTAAAATGGGGTAAGACTTACCTTGGAGGCTTGTTTTGAGGCTTGACAATATTGCATACAAAGAAAGTAACACAGTATACATAGCAAGGTCTCATTAAACATAATTATTTAATAAATGTTGCACTTATAAAGAAAAATAAAACCTATTTTATTTTTCTTCATGAACCATTAATTAACAGCTAAACAAGCCAAAGAAAACCTCCATGTCTAGCTTTCATTTATCCATTTAACTGACAGTAAATGGCAGATCCTAGGCAAGGTTATGAAGTTCGAATAGTTCTCTTTGATCTGTCCAGCTATTCCCTCTCCCTTCAGTGCTCTTCTGTGTCACTATCCTTTCTGAATCTGAATGAAACCCTTCAGCTCCCTACATTTTCTCCGAGAAATCAAAAAAGTTAAAGATTTTCATCAAACTGGAGTAAGATTTAGTTTCTATATTCTACCTCTTTCAGATCTTGATTTTTTAGAAAGTAGATCCTAACTGGAAAAAAGATCTTTTGTGTCTTAAAGGAATTTCAGAAATCACAAGATCAAAGAATAAGAGGTTGACTTGACAAGTTGTAGCTGCTGGCAAGGGGCTTCTGTAGTTTGACGATATTCTAAAAATTGCCATTGTTTTAGTCATAATATTTATTTTTAAATTCCAAATAATACTAAAGGAGGGTGTGAATTAAAATATATACATATATATTAGAAGAGAGTGTAAATTAAAAAAACCTAGAGAAACATTGCCCTAGAATTTTAGAAACATAAAGCTGTCATCCTTCATCTCTATCTTGCGGTGCCTTACTATAAAAATACAGATGGCACAGCTTTTATATAGCTTTAACAACTTGATTATAAATTGTATTCAAAAGTAATTTATTTGGATTTTCTGTATCCTTTAATGAATTGCAAATATATTAACAGAAAAGACACCCCCCACCCCAACTGTACAATTTCTGAAATGTCAGGAAAAGCAAAAAGACATAAAATTTACATTGTTTCAATGTGAACAGAACATACACATCACACCCACACTCGCATTTCCCAGGTTTTCACAAAGAAAATGGGTCACCATATTTCTCAGTGAAGACCCATACTATACTCTGGCTAATCAGAGACTTCCAAACTTTTTTCTTCAAAAAGAGCATTTTTAATAGACTAAATACTGGTTATCACTGAGTTTTTGTTTAAGGTACAACAGCAGCATGGTTCAAATGTTACTTGCAGTTCTTAGAAAAATTAAAAATTTTAAGTAATGAAATACAGAAAAAGTAGGGACCACCTTTCATTATTTTGAGTACCATCGTTCTCTTGAAAAAATATTTTCAACTTTCTAAAATCCCCGAGTTAAGAATAAATTCCAAGGGGGGAAAATCCAATGCCACAACATAACTTCTCAACAAAATTGTGTGTTTATATACTGTTTATGTGTGAAAAGCTTAGACAGAAAAAAAGTATGTGAAAGTACTCAGTACTTTTAATCTCTTTTAAAGTAATTTCTGAAATTTGAAGCCAACATTTTGCTTGATTAAAATGTATTTCCTCTTATGGTTGGTTGATCCCCATCTTATGCAAAACAAAGAAATAAAATAGCTAGAAAGAGTTATTAGGTCCCAATAAGGCTCTCTGTACCTAAATGATTTTGAAAGTAGGTGTGAGGAAAAGAGCCTGGGCCAAGATTGGACTGACGGTGTCCCTCAGTCAGTCCCTGCTACAGTGTGCCACCCACAATTATCCTTGTACCCTTGGTCTTAACATCAGTACCAGAAAGAGTCCCACCTCTTGTTCAGGACATAAATTCCTACTACAAAAAGACAACTAATTATAT
>PVIY010057745.1:0-12746 GCA_004026745.1 Myrmecophaga tridactyla
ATAGCTTTCACAATGTTACTGTGTGATTGTGAAAACCTTGTGTCTGATGCTCCTTTTATCTTCCTTAATGGACAGATGAGTAAGACATATGGATTAAAAATAAATAAATAATAGGGGGAACAAATGTTAAAATTAAAAAATAAATGGCAACAGTGACCATTTTTGTTATATATCTATATGTTACTGCAATTAAGTAACAGAAACAATAACAAACCTCCTATAAAGCACCTTCAACTCACTTTCCAGCACCTTCACTGGCTGATGGAGGGAGAAGAAAGATTTGGTGAGATCTCTGCTCCCAAGGCCACCGGCTGTCCCTGCCACAGGTTCCCTGGTGGAGGGTGAGCCACTTAGAAGGGGGACAATTTCCATCTCCACCCTCCCATGCTGACTTTCTGAGGGAAAATAGTTGGGGCTTGGCCTGAGGAAGGAGTTAGACTTCCTTAAGGAAGGGGTGAGAGGGGAGAGAGAGAGAGAGAGAGAGAGGGAGAATGGATTGATCTCCTCAAGCAGAAACTAGTTTCTTTATCAGGCCCCATTTTGACTCAATCCTGACCTTCTTTATCAGTGCCCCATTTTGACTCAATTTTGACCCATGGAGTATTTTCATGGACAAAAAATAAGTAGTTTATGGTTTGTTTGGTTTTTTTAAAGCATCACTGGGTTGCTTAGAAAGCTACAATTGGGGCTCTGGAGAGTAGGATGTGAGCAGAAACATATGAATTCAACTTCAGATTAGATTTGCCTTTTCTTTCTGTCCAAACCAGGGTTGTTGAATGTAGACATTCTGTTTTCCGGTGCTGTTCCCTGTGAAAGCCCACAGTTAAACCCCAATTTCAGAATCCCTTCCTTTCTGCAGCGCTTCCTGACATTCCCAGACCTTACTAACTTTCCCTTCTCTGAACACCCTCAGGTGGCTCAGACATGTTCAACATGGTTAGTTCACGCTTACTTGCTAGCTCATTGCTTCTTGTAGCTCATGTCTCTGGCCTGCGGGTGAGCTTCTGGAGAGCAGGGCTCTTGTCTTCCACATTTAGCCCCCGCAGTGCTGAGGGTTGTACTGGTTTTGAGTAGAGGCCCAACAGTACCTTGTTCTGTTGAAGTGCACTAGGGTTGAGAGTCTGCTTGGGTCCAAGTTCAGCAAACCTTGGATCTCGGGGCTACCAGGGAAAAGGCCAAACTTGGGCAGGATCAGAGCAGGCAAACTTGGTTGATTCATTCAGCAGGCGTCTAGCATGGCTACCCTGCACCCCACACGGTCCTGGGCACTAGGAATGGCAAAATGAACAAGCACCAGGTGGCGACTGCGAAAGAGTGTGAAAAGAGCCCTGTACTTTGAGTTGGAAGAAGTTAAGTACCATTTCTGGATTTTCCTTTTTCTTGTTTTCTCTTCCCAGCCCTGCTTGAAAGTTTTTGTTTTGAAATAATTTTAGATTTACAGAAAAGTTGCAAAGATAGTACTGAGAACTCTGTGTACCCCTTACCCGGCTTCCCATAATGTTAACATAGCCAAGATAATTCGTCAAAATTAAGCAATTAAAAATTGGTACAAAACCATCAAGTGAATCATAGACTGCATTCAGATTTCATTGATTTCTACCAGTGTCCTTTTCCTGTTCCAGGATCCAAACCAGGACGCCTCATCACTGTCCGTCTCCTCTCTGAGCCTCAGTTTTCTCATGTCCAGTGGAAACATGCTAACAGCCGCCTCTGCTTCACAGGGTTAGGGTATGGATTGAAGGGGATAGAATAGGTAAAAGCATCTTGTGAGTTGTAAAGCTTCATGCAAATGTAAAAGATTATTATTGAAGCCTTCAGTTTCTGTCCTTCAGCCACTGGTCTCCTTGTGGCCTACATGATATCATGTGCCTCCTGACCACAGCTGCCCGAGACCATCGGAATGAGACTATCTCCCAGGCCTGCCCTGGCCAAAGGACCCCTGTGCTTCAGGCACACAAGTTGATGGGGAGGGGGATGTTACCTGATCGACTGAAGGGCTTTGGCCTTTGGCAGGGCCTTCTCCCAGTGCTTTTTGTGTATTTGAAAAGTTCCATCAGGTGCTGGCAGCTTCAAGCTTTGGGGTGGACAGAGGTTGGAGGGTGCAGGCTCCCCTGTCTTCCAGGCATTTGAAATGATCACTTGAAATGCCAGCAGGCCACAGGGAAGGAGCAAAACATGAGATGGATCCTCTGGTTTTCAATTCTCTCCAGATTGGGGCGGGGGGGGGGGCGGGGGATGAGGTTCTGAGTCAGTTTGGGGGGACTGAAGGAGACAAGGTCAGCATGCCCTCCTCACTCCTGCCTCTTCAACGTCTCAGAAGGGTTTCCCACTCACCCGCAGCCACTCCCTCCCACTCCATGTCCTGGTGAGTACTCACAGTGGGTAGAACAGTGGCCCCCAAATGATATATCCAAGCCCTGGCCCTGTGCACATGAACTCACTTGGAAATAGAATCTTCGCAAATGTAGTTAAATGAAAGATCTTATGATAAGATTGTCCAGTCTTAAAGGTGAGTCCTAAATACGGGGGTGAGTGCCCTTAAAAGAGGCAGAAAAGGAGAAGACACAGAGACACAGGGGAGAAGCCATGGAAGGTGGAGGCAGGGGACAGATTTCCCTCTGAGCCTCTGGACGGAACCAACCCTAGCAACACCTTGATTTCTGACTTCTGGGCTCCAGAACTGTGAGAGAATAAGTCTGTGTTTTCAAGCCACCCAGTTTGTGCTCATTTGTTACAGCAGCCAAGGAAACATTACGTGCCCCTCCTCCTCTCCCAGCCCCCCTCCTCCTCACCAGGACCTAAGTCCAAAAAAAGACTTACGGATTCAAGCCCTAAATAACTCCAGTTTCTATTTTCAGACCGCAAGGTTGCCCCATGCAAATATATTTGCCTTGTGTCCCAGTTCATCAGGATGTTCTCAGCTTCCCAAGATGTCATCCTGCTGCCAGGACGAATGCATCTGTGTACAGTCACATGGGACTGGACCCTCAAAACCATCTCTGGGCTGGAAAGCTAGATGCCTGCAGCTCCTGCCTCCCTTCTCATTTAACTGGTGACCTTCTGGAAACCAGACCTTAACTAAGGGAAAAGATTCCAACGATGACTTTTCATGTAAATGGTGACAGATTGATGTAAGACATTTAGGGGCTGATGGAGCTACAAATTGTAGCAATGTTATCTCTAGTTAGTCTCTACTTAGGACCAGCTGGGTTGGCTTCCAGGCTCAAGGTGGGAGTAGGGAGCATGTTGGAGGGCCTCACCTGTTTGAGAATTGGGTTATTTGATGTATTGAAAACAGCATGGGAGCAAGAGTTAGGAGACCTGGTTTATCACTGACTAGCTCTGTGATCTCAAGGAGGCCACTTCTCTGAGTCGTTTTTATTCATAAAATGAGAGGGATAGAAGAAGTGATTTTTAAGTCCCTTCTCTGAAATTCTAGTCAGTCCTAGGACACTATAACAGATTAGGTAGCAGCAGCTTCGGATCCAGGACCTTTTACTTTACTCGTCAATGAAGTCACTTGGCCCTGCCATGGGTGTGAGATGGGGAATCCCATGGAGAACTAGATTGAAACCACCTTGGCTCAGACAGACCACCTTGAGTGCAATTCACCAGTCTCCACTGGTACCAACACGTGCCAGATGAGCTCTGGGCATCCAAAGGCCATTAGTGAAATATACAGTTTCTCATTCTGGGGAAAACTATTTGCCAGAATGGCTCAAAGGTTGCTGCGGAGAAATGAAATGGTTTCTCTCCTACTTGCTTCTGGGAATTTTAGATGTTGTGATGATATGTACATACATTTCTGGTTCCATTTATAGCCCTAGAACCCCAAATATGATTGGAGAAAAAGAAAGCAGAAAACTTAAGTGCGAAGGCAGAAAGATGGTTGACACTAAGACGGGAATTCTAGAAAACACTGACCAGAGTTTCAGAACATCTTCGTCAACCAGGGGTGGCCAGGAGAGCAAATCAGTAGATGAATTGACTTGGCCCCAGCTGCTTTGGTATCTCAAAGTTTGTGTTCAAATCTCTGTTTTTCTACTTCCTAATTTGGGCAATGAGCTTAACCTCCCGGAGATTCAGTTTGCCCATTTGTGAAATAAGGACATTATGAAGATGCTATGGGAGTCAGAGGATGAAATAAAGCCATACATGTGAGTTAATTTTCACAGTGCCTGAACCCCAGACTCAGCTCCTAATAGGCTCTGTTTTCCCTCAAACTTTGTGCCTCAAATCAAAGTGTCATCTTTAGATCAGGAAATCCTTCTTTTACCTCCCAGTTCTAGAAATCTACTTCAAAATATGGGTTTTTGACGCAGTGCACATTTTGGTGGCCATTCTGGAATTTATCTTGTTTCCTTTCTACTGCTTCCTATCTCTCCAAAGCAAATGTTTTATCTATTTGAGACTGGTAGATTTGGCTCTCCTAAGAGGTACACAACTGGCTCGATGACAAAGCTAAGAATAGGCTCTTTCTTTTTTTTTTTTTTTTTAAGTTACAATGGGCATATGCCCACTAAAGAGGAATACTTCTTTTAGTTTCATTAACTATAAAAAACTAACTCTCCAGGTTAGCACAGCAGGATTGAAGTGAGAAGCAATAGGAAAACATTCTGAGGCCATACTTATGTAAACGTAAACCATTATCATTAATAATAAATGCAGAAAATTTAATGGCTGATCAACAAAAGTGTATCAAAGTGAACAAATCTTCCTTTCTTCTCCTCTTTTCTCTGTTCTTGGCAGGTCCAAGAGCTAGGCTCAGCTCAGCTTTCTGCTCATCCTTGCTGATTCAATTCAATGAGCCGACCCGCAAACACAGCCAGGGTTCCAATGATACAGACCAGCATGAAGATTCCGAGGAGAATATGGTCCATCACCATGGCCACATACTTCCATTCCTCAGCCGCCTGGGAGGGAGGAGATTGTTAGAACTTCTTGGATGTTCATGCTATGCAACATCATTGGGTCTTTCTATTTGCAGATCTCGAAGCCCTTAGCAACCACTGACTGATGTCATGACCTTTAATCTTTGGAATAGATGGTTCAGATTGTGATGACTTACTGAGGGGGTCATCAAGGCTCATTTTAGATGCCTCTCGAATGTCAACCTACCTGTCAAGCCAGACTCAGCTGTCTGAGCCCATGCATTTGATCATATAAAACAGGGGTGGATTTCCAGCCACGAAACTTACGTTATTGGACTCCTGGTCTGACTTCATGGTCTCTGCGATGTACTTGACCCCCTCGATGGCACTCTTCACCTCTGGGTGTTTGATCAGGGGAGAATGGAAACCCATGGGCGGAGGCCCCGGCTTTCCAGAAATGTCAGATATATCGATGTCTTCTGTAAAAATCTTTTTGTCTTGCTTGTCTCTGGATGGTCTTTTCATTGTGGAGAAAAACATGACATTTGGGATAGTGTCGATAAAAACCTAAGATAAAAAGGAAGTCCATGTATGAGAGTTATTGCCAGAACAGGCATCAAATTCTGTTTTTGAACTAGCAACGTGACCTTGGGCAAGTCACTCCAGTTTTCTGGGCCCAGCCTCCTTCTCTTTAAAATCAAAAGACTTACTAGATTTTTGGTGATTCTGTAATGAAAGCAATTCGCCACAGGAGGGAGCCCAAGTGCCGCCCTCAGACCCAAAAGAACCCAATGGGGCTTAAGCTTCAGGACCCGGCAAAGGCGCTGGCTTCTTCTTCGGAGACCCTAGCAGTGGGTTCTTACAGCCATATGATTAAAGACAGCCTCCCCATCCCCTCCAAAAAATTAAACTTCCGGCCCCACAAAATAGCTAGATTTTCTTCTATTTCTTGTTCCTGAAATTCCTCACTGAACTCACTTTTTTACAATCCAGCCCCTTCCCACCCCTTTCCATCTCGAGTCCTTTGTCTAGTTCTCAAAAGATGATTTGACCAGCAAAAAACAAAAACAAAAAAGGAAGCAAGGTGTGCGCAAAAATGGAAGACGCAGATGGAGAAATCTCAAGTATTTCACAGCATTTGACTGAAAAGTCTAT
Source organism: Myrmecophaga tridactyla (assembly GCA_004026745.1). NCBI lineage: Eukaryota > Metazoa > Chordata > Mammalia > Pilosa > Myrmecophagidae > Myrmecophaga > Myrmecophaga tridactyla. The sequence goes on from PVIY010057745.1 coordinate 6,027, forward strand.
TTATTCCTCTTCTCTCATCAAAGATATTCTTTAAGTTTGAATTTGGGGTGGGGTTTGCTCAGTCAGTTTTTCTTCTTTCCCTGGGAACGCTACCTTACATCAGTTATTATTCAGCCCTTAAAAGAGCCCAAAGGGGCGGGCCCCGGTGGCTCAGCGGCAGAGTTCTCGCCTGTCATGTCCCGAGACTCAGGTTCGATTCCCGGTGCCTGCCCATGCCAAAAAAAAAAAGAGGCCAGTCTCTTCCCCAAACCCTGACAGCCCAGAAAGGACTTTCAGTTCCTCGATACCCGCAAGCGCTGGCTGGGATTCCCCAGGCCACCTTGAGGGGCTGCCTGCGGGCGTCCTGAGCCGAGGGCTGGGCGCGCCGGGCGCTCACCTTGCGCACCCACTCGGGCATGACGTGCGTGCTGGGAGAGCGGTGGTGCGTGTTGATGACGATCACGGTGATGATGATGGACGCAATGACAAACACCATGGTGAACAGCATGTATTTCCCAATCAGGGGCACGGCGCTGGAGGTGGAAGGGATCAGCTCCACGATGACCAGCAGGAACACGGTCAAGGACAGTAAGACGGAGATGCTCAGAGTCATCTTCTCTCCTGGAAAGACAATGACAGGAAGAAACACGACCACCCGCAGAAACCCAGGGGGTGAGAGGAACGAGAGCGGTTTCAAAGTATGGCTCCCGTCTCGTGGATTTTTTTTCTGCACGGGAATTTCTGGTTGACCTTGGCACCTTGACTCTGCTAATACAGCAAGTGAAAAGCATATCCGTCAGAGCTGTCCAGCAGGAAAGAGCTCCTTCATCTCATGCCAGGGAATTCTGTTTTTTTGGTAGAACCCAGGATAGGGAGGGTTCTGGGGTGGTGAGCTATGCCAGGGTAGAATTCTTCCTTCTGCAGCAGAATGTATTAAATTTCATGAAACTGAGCCAGAGCCTTGCCTATTTGTTGCCCAGCAGATGGATGGGCAACCCAGAAATACACACATGGTTTTCTCATAATGGGAACTAGTGGCAAGACCCAAAATGAGAAAAGCACAAAATCTGCAAAGTCAAGGAGTTCTCCCTGGCACCCCAAGTGATCTTTTGATACCAACGAGCTCAACCATGATTTTCAGCTGTGAGGAAGTCTGTCTCCTCACTTATTTCTTGTTTGTTTGGTTTTCCCCCCATACTGAGGGAACAGGGAGTCTTCGTACATCCACCTCTTTTCTTCAGGCAGTACAATCTCAGGATGGTTGGGCAAGTAGGAAGGTCAGGAACAAAATGGCCTTAGGGTGCTCTTTGTGTGGGAACTGACCTCTTAGAGTTAATAGAGAACCTCTGGAAGGGACTGTCCTTGGGCCGGTCTTGTGTTCTTGGGGCTCCCTTGGGTTGCCCTGCTTTCCGGTATGGAGTTTTTTCTTCTTTCTCTCTCTCTTTTTTTAATAGTAGTAAAGTTTATATCACTTAAAATTGATCATTTAACCATTTTTAAGTACGTAATTCAGGGGCATTAAGGACACTCTGAAGAGTGTATAATTGTCATCACAATTTCCAGAACTTTTTCAGGATGGAAATTTTTAACCAGTAAAGAATTTAACTACTCCCATTTGCTCTCAATGTTCATCCTTTAAAAATTTCTTCCTTCCTGCTCCCATGGGCTAATGCAGCCCACAGATGTCTGTGTCCAGTGATTCCTGAGCTCATCTACCACTCGCCCTGGATAATGTCAGGGAAGCTTTCTGATGACAAGCCATCACGAGAAGCAGCTCTCAGATACTTAGCGTCATGCTCTGGGCGGAACTCCTGCTTGGATGATTGCATGAGCTACAGCAACCCGCCCAGATAAAGCTTCCTAAACATTTACTGCGCAAATCAGGAATGGTGGAGCCGGTTTTCTGCCCTGATGAATGGGGCATCTGGGCATGCGTCACTTTCACATACAAGCACACCAAATTTGATTTCTTCCCCAAAGCCCTTTCTGAGTTTTCAAAACCAGTGTCCTTCATTTCTGCAGCACCTTGGGCCAGCCACTGAAGATGCAAAGGTGAACATGATCCTTTTCTCCCTTCAAAGGAACATACACTGTCTGAGATTGAAGCAAAATTATAAACCAAGGAGGAAAATAAAGATGCTAGAAATGAAATATATATAGGATATGGAGTGGCTGCAAAAAAAGAAATTGTCAGTTCTGCCTGGGTGATTAAGAAAGCCTTCACAGGGAGGTGATGAAAAAGAAGACAAAGTTATAGATGTGATTATTTATCAAGTTACACTAACTTTCCTGATTAACAATAATAATAGAAAACATTTGTCAAGCTCTACTGTGGTCATTGTTCTACATGCTTTGCAATAAATTAATCATTTAATCTTTATAGCAACTCTGGCTCATTTCCATATCGCCGTGACTAGTGTTCCGTATTCATTTAAAGATGCATCATTCTATTAAAAAGTTGAAAAAAACATTTGCATGTGTGGTCATTATTTTAAAAAAAGAGTACAATCCGTAAACATACACTCGGGGGGCTGAAGCTGTTTCTGACAGCCTCTGCTGTGTCCCTGCCACATAATAGCTGCTCAACACATCTTGGGTGAATGAGTGATGAATAACCTTTATCCCTAAATTTAAACTTATTTTTAAAAAAAATCACATTGATCTAATTTTCACCTGTCATACATTTGAGGACTGTCTGTGTCATCTTTCTTTTTTTCCCCTGTGTGTCTGCCATAAATTGTTTATGAACAGTAACTGGCTACAGGCTGCATGTACCCGTTCCCCCTCTTCTGTAGGGTTGTCAGAGTTTGATGAAATGTCACAGATATGATTACCCACTGAGAGATTAAGTAAATTGTCCCGGCTGTGTGAGGAAGAATCGCCTCTTTGGAGGTAGAGGCTCATGTATAACGATGCTGTTTTCTGGAAAACAGACATGCAAAAGTGACTTTCAAATGGAGAGCAGTGGGCAAGAGAGGCCAGACCCAGTTTAGTCAGTAGTGGGAGGGCAGCTTCTCTAGGGGCGGTGAGCAGGGGCAGGGTCTGTGATCACAGCCCCCACCCCAGCCCGGGGCTGGGCACACAGGAGGTATTCCGGAGTTCTTGCCGCTTAATTCACTTTGTTTATTTATTTTAGGGGTGCATGGGCGGGGTTCTCCCACACGGCAGCCAAGCATTCTATGGCTGATGCACATGAGCTCCAGCCGTTTATACGCATCTTCAGGGTCACGCTCAACTCTGCGCGTCCCGCGCGTCTCCTCCAGCTGGGAGCTCCACCCGCGGGGAGTTTGGCGGCTGTACGCGGCCGCTCCGTAACTGCGGGCAGTAAGTCTTCCCGGGCGGCGTGATTTGGAGCTGGCTGCCCATATTTGTCTGTTAGCACACGAGTATTTCTGGTTTTCCCCAAAATAGTAGCACAAGACCCAGCAGCGTCACAGCAGCTGCCATGGCAACTGCACCTACCTGAGTCTGTGGGCAGGTAGAACACCAGGCCGGTGAGGAAGGAGAAGAGCAGGCAGGGAATGATGACATTGACGATGAAGTAGAGGGGCAGGCGCTGCATGACGAAGTGGTAGGTGATGTCCAGGTAGGGGGTGTTGGGGCAACAGGCATAGAACACCCAGTGCTTCCAGCCCCGGGACTCCTTGATCACCCACTCCCCGCTCTCCATGAAGTTGCTCAGGTCTGGCTGGTCGCTTTCCTGAGAAGATGGAATAAGATTTTGAAATCCCAGCCAAGACCCCCTGAGGAAGGCAGGGTTTTGTATTCAGGTGCAGTAAGGCACCAGGTTCTAGCTCTGTCTTGTCTGTCACATAACCAGAAGGGATCCTGGGTCCCTTCTGCTTGGGGCTCTTAGCTTCCTTTCCTATAAAATAAAGGGGTTTGGTCTATTGAGAGTCTCCACTTTAGTACCTATTCAAGGGCAGCCTTTAAAATTTAGCGATGCCCTGGTGTTAGCCTAGACTGATTAAATCAGAGTTCCTGGTACTGAACCTGAGCCGTGGGTCTTCATTTAAGGGCAGGTGGTTCACATGTGCGGTGCATTCAGATTCTTCTCAACCATCTGACAACCATGAGACTAGAGGCTCCCCAAACCTCTAACTGGTGCTGAGAGTCTGAGGTGCTAGAGGGCCCTGAAACCCTCTTTTCCTGAACCCCTCTTCCCGCGGGGTCACAGCATACCGGGTTGACGGCCACCATGGTGCCATCATAGGTCCATGTGCCCAGCTTCATGCTGCAGTTCTGCTCATCAAAGGGAAAGTGGGTGACGATGATCTCACAGTAGCTTTTAAAGATGGCTGGAGGTGTCCACGTGATGTGCCCCGTGTGGTCCAGGAGCACTTTGGTGAACTTGACAATGGCAAAGTCGCCGTCTGCACTGCGATTGGGAAAAGAGACGACAAGGCTCCGGGTGAGGTGAGCCTTCAGTTCTGCCTGGGGACTCTAGGAGACAGCTGTTCATTAGTCAGGTGCTAATTATAGACGCTTTCTTCCCGGCAGTGTCGCTTTTTTCACAACGTTCCCCAAATTTGTCTGATAATAAGACTCATTTTGGTGCTTTTTTTAAAAATACAGATTCCTGGTCACCACATCAGCCTTGAATCAGAATATCTGGGGAAGAACCTGAGAATCTACATTTTTAAAAGAAATGACAGATAACATGGATCCACTGCATCTCAGATTTTTCTTTCCAGTCTTTAGTAATATTGTGTTGTTGATCTCTATCTATCCTCTCCCTGAAATATTGTGAGGGTTAACTGGGAAAAAAAAAAAGAAATTTTTAAATGAAAATACCCTCACTGTCATTCTGCGCCAAGCACGTTTAGGAAGGTGTCTATTGTTCTTTTAAATGGGGTGGGGTCCCAAACGCAGATTCCTCCAGGGCCAGGCAGGGCAGGGATGAAGTGAGGGGTGAAATTGTGAGGGATTTAGACGTTCCTCATCTGAGGAAGGTGCTGCTGCTCAGCTCTGCCCACGCGGTCTCCATGGTAGCAAAGGCCCAATGTCACTAGATATTTGGATTCTTCAGGGGAAGCTGAAAATCCAGATTTTTAATTCAAAATTTCTAGAGATTTTAATGTTGGATTTCTCTAAAGAGGCTAAGAAATCCAAATTTTAATGTGATATTTCAGATTTTCAAATGTCAGCAATGCTTTCACATTAAAAAAAAACAGTCATGGTAGGTGCTAAAAATTAGCAAGAAGCCACATTTGCAGGCCTTATTCAGCAGATAGTTCACGCTCTTCTAAACACCCCATGTTCAAGGGATTTGGTAGAAAGCAGGGCCTTAGAATAAGTCTTAAATGGGTGAGTGGAGCCTGCCTTGGTGGTATTTGGGGGACTTAATGGCAAACACTCAGCTTTTGCTTCATAACGCAAGAGATGTTCTCCCCAGGAATTTTTCCAGAGTGGGACTCTATCCAAAAAACTATGCGGGCTTGGACATGACATACCCCACCCTTGGCTCAAAGAGCCCACAAAGGGCCATGGAATCATTTAATTCCTTCTCTGCAAGCACGTAAAGCAGGGTTCCCTCCCCATCAGGGTGTTCCTGAGTGAGTTTGTCAAAGGACCAGAGGACTCTGATGGCTTCCCTCAGATTCTTACAGAACAAGAAACTTAACTAACACAAGACACTCTGCTGTATCAGAGCATCCGGAAGCTTGCACAAATGATTGGGTAATTCGGCTCAAGCTTGAATCCCAAGTATAATTGGAAAATGCATTGTAGAAAATCAAAGTTGGCGAGGGGCCACCTTAAAGGGTATCATTTTCATTCAGGAACCCCGGTAGCTCTGCTCGAATGCACAGCCTGTTCTGCCGCAGACATGCGCTGTATAATGTCAAACTGTAAATCCTCTAAGGCCCGTGCGGACTGCTCCTGCCTGGGAAAGATGTTCTTTGAAATGAACATTCCCTGACAAATGAAGGGCATATGATAATGAACGTGTCATTAAATCGGAGTGTCTCGAATCGCATTATAGTTTCACAACATGCAGGCTGTCGCCGAGCCCCGCGAATGGGGACGCAGGCGTCCTGGCCAGCAGCAGCACCCCCATCCCAGGATGGCTGCAAGATGGGAGGGAGGTCGGGAGGTTCACACCTACCGAAAGGAAGGACATTTCATTCCAAGGAACTCAATTATCTGGAGTTTGGGTTCTTTGGATGGTTGCCATATACCCTTCAGGAGCTCTCAGGGATTAAATGTCCCCCACCCCACAGCCCTGATTCAATTTGGCTCCCATAATTGTTTCTATTCATAACATGAGACACCATATGGCAACCCTGCGTGTCAACTTGGCTTTTGGTTTTTCAGGGTTATTTAATGTTAACAGCAGTGAGAAGCATACCAAGGCAGGCTGCCCTTCCCCGAGTGCCAGGGGCCATGGTTGCCCCCTGCCCGCGCTGCTTACTTATTATAGAGCACGAGGTCGGGCCGCCAGATCTTCTCCGAGGGAATGTGAATTTTTTTCACACCGCCATAGTCATCTGGATTCCATTTTAGGTTGTAATCTACCCATTGCTGGAAACAAAGACATTGAGCCATTAAAAGACTGAAAGCAATTTTTAAATTCTGGGGTTCTCAAGGGCTCTGGTTGGGCATGGTGATTCAGATGTTGACAGAACTGAACTTAGTTTCAGAATTCAGCTTTCATTTTAGGAAGTAGTAACAGTGCATACGTCAGTAGCACCAGCCATGTGGAAGCATTGCTCTGGGTGCTTTGTCTGTATTAGCTCAGTC
>PVIY010057746.1:0-12746 GCA_004026745.1 Myrmecophaga tridactyla
TCAAAATCCCAACAACTTACTTTTCAGAAATAGAAAAACCAATAAGCAAACTTATCTGGAAGTGCAGGGTGCCCTGAATTGCTAAAAGTATCTTGAGGAAAAAAAACGAAGCAGGAGGTCGCACGCTGCCTGACTTTAAGACATATTATGAAGCCACAGTGGTCGAAACAACATGGTACTGGCATAAAGATAGATATATTGACCAATGGAATTGAATAGAGTGCTCAGATATAGACCCTCTCATCTATGGACATTTGATCTTTGATAAGGCAGTCAAGCCAATTCACCTGGGACAGAACAGTCTATTCAATAAATGGTGCCTAGAGAACTGGATATCCATATGCAAAAGAATGAAAAAGGACCCGTATCTCACACCCTATACAAAAGCTAACTCAAAATGGATCAAAGATCTAAACATTAGGTCTAAGACCATAAAAGAATTAGAGGAAAATGTAGGGAGATATCATATAAATCTTATAATTGGAGGCAGTTTTATAGACCTTACACCTAAAGCAAGAGCACTGAAGAAATAAATAAATAAATGGGAGCTCTTCAAAATTAAACACTTTTGTGCATCAAAGAACTTCATCAACAAAGTAAAAAGACAGCCTACACAATGGGAGACAGTATTTGGAAATGACATATCAGATTAAGGTCTAGTATCCAGAATTTATAAAGAGATTGTTCAACTCAACAACAAAAAGACAGCAATCCAATTACAAAATGGGAAAAAGACTTGAACAGACACTTCTCAGAAGAGGAACTACAAATGACCAAAAGGCACATGAAGAGATGCTCAATGTCCCTGGCCATTAGAGAAATGCAAATCAAAACCACAATGAGATATCACCTCACATCCACCAGAATGGCCATTATCAACAAAACAGAAAATAACAAGTGCTGGAGAGGATGTGGAGAAAGAGGCACACTTATTCACTGTTGGTGGGAATGTCAAATGGTGCAACTGCTGTGGAAGGCAGTTTGGTGTTTCCTCAAAAAGCTGAAAAAGAATTGCCATATGACCCAACAATACCATCTAGGTATCTACTCAGAGGATTTAAGGGCAAAGACACAAACGGACATTTGCACACCAATGTTTATAGCAGCATTATTTACAATCACAAAGAGATGGAAACAGCCAAAATGTCCATCAACAGACGAGGTGATTAACAAACTGTGGTATATACATACAATGGAATATTATGCAGCTTTAAGACAGAATAAACTTATGAAGTATGTAACAACATGGATGGACCTTGAGAACATTATACTGAGTGAGACTAGCCAAAAACTAAAGGACAAATACTGTATGGTCCCACTGATATGAGCTGACATTAGTGAATAAATGTGGAATATTTCATTGGTAACAGAGACCATCAGGAGATAGAAATAGTGTAAGACATTGGGTAATTGGAGCTGAAGGGATACAGGCTGTCCTACAGGACTGGATACAAAAACTCAGAAAAGGACAGCACAATAATACCTAACTGTAATATAATTCTGTTAAAACACTGAATGAAGCTGCATGTGAGAATGATAGAGGGAGGAGGGCTGGGGACATAAATGAAATCAGAAAGAAAGATAGAGGTTAAAGATTGAGATGGTATAATCTAGGAATGCCTAGAGTGTATAACAATAGTGAAATGTACAATGTACAAATTTTAAAAATGTTTTTGCATGAGGAAGAATAAAGAAATGTCATTATTGCAGGGTGCTGAAAATAGAAGGTAATTAATTTTTGTTTGTTTGTTTTTTGTTTTTTAATTTTTTATTAATTAAAAAAATTACAAGAAGCACAAACATTCCAAACACATACACTCAGCAATTCACAATATCATCACATAGTTGCATATTTATCATCATGATCATTTCCCAGAACATTAGCATCAATTCAGAAAAAGAAATAAAAAGACAACAGAAAAATATAACAGAAAAAAAATTTTTACAGGCCATACCCCTTACTGATCCCTTTCATTGATCACTAGCATTTCAAACTAAATGTATTTTAACATTAGTTCCCCCTATTATTTATTTTTTTTCCATATGTTCTACTTGTCTGTTGACAAGGTAGATAAAAGGAGCATCAGACACAAGGTTTTCACAATCACACACTCACATTGTGAAAGCTATATCGTTATGTAATTATCATGAAGAAACATGGCTACTGGAACACAACTCTACATTTTCAGGCATTTCCCTCCAGCCTCTCCATTACATCTTGGATAACAAGGTGATATCTACTTAATGCATAAGAATAACCTCCATGATAACCTCTCGACTCTGTTTGGAATCTCTCAGCTATTGACACTTTGTCTCATTTCACTCTTCCCCTTTTTGGTTGAGAAGGTTTTCTCAATCCCTTGATGCTGGGTCTCAGCTCATTCTAGATTTTTTCTCAATCCCTTGATGCTGAATCTCAGCTCATTCTGTAATTTCTGTCCCACTCTGCCAGGAAGATCTACACCCCTGGTAGTCATGTCCCATGTAGACAGGGGAAGGGTGGTGAGTCTGCTCACTGTGTTGGCTGGAGAGAGAGGCCACATCTGAGCAACAAAAGAGGTTCTCTTGGGGGTGACTCTTAGGCTTAATTTTAAGTAGACTTGACCTATCCCCTTTGCAGTTAAGTTTCATATGAACAAACCCCAAGACTGGGGGGTCAGCCAATAGCTTTGGTTGTCCACACTGCTTGTGAGAATATCAAGAATTCAACTTGGGGAAGTTGAGTTTTCCTCCATTCTCACCATTCCCTGAATGGGACTTTGCAAATACTTTTCCACTCACTGATCAAATCACTCTGGGATTCATCAGGGCATCACCTGGACAAACCAACAAAATCTCATGTCCTATACAAAGTTCCATGTACTTAAGGTGTTCAATCAACTATCTACATAAGTTATATTAGGAGATGCACTAGTCAAATTATAGATTTGTACCAAATAAACATTTTTTGCTTTAGTCTCACACATTAGTTGAACTTTTTAAATATTAAATACCATCTATTTTCAGCACACTGCAGTAATGACATTCTTTTGTTCTTCCTCATGCAAAAACATTTTTAAATTTGTACATTTAGTCACTATCATTATACACTCTAGGCATTCCTAGATTACATCATCTCAATCTTTATCATCTATCTTTTTTTGTAATTTCATCTTGACCTGGGGGAAAATTAATATTTTAAAATGTCACCTTATGTGTGAGACTAAAGCAAAAAATGTTTATTTGTTTCAAAATTTATGTTTTGACTAGAGCATTTCCTAATATAACTTATGTAGATAGTTTGATTGAACATCTTAAGTACTTGGAATCTCAGGTAGGACATGAGATTTTGATTGCCCAGAGTGATGCCCCAATGAATCCCAGAGTGATTTGATCAGTGAGTGGAAAAGTATTTGCAAGCCCCCTTCGGGGAATGGTGAGAGTGGGGAGAAATTCAACTTCCCCAAGTTGAATTTTGATATTCTCACAAGCAGTGTGGACAACCAAAGATACAGTCTGAGCCCCCAGTCTTGGGGTCTGTTCATATGAAACTTAACCCCACAAAGGATAGGTCAAGTCTACTTAAAATTTAAGCCTAAGAGTCACCCCCAAGAGAGCCTCTTTTGTTCCTCAGATGTGGCCTCTCCCTCCAGCCAACATGATGAGCAGTCTCACCACCCTCCCCCTCTCTGCATGGGACATGACTCCCAGGGGTGTGGACATTCCTGGCAATGTGGGATAGAGATCCTGGAATGAGCTGAAACTCAGCATCAAGGGACTGAGAAAAACCCTAGAATGAGCTGAGAATTAACATCAAGGGATTGAGAGAACCTTCTCAACCAAGAGGGGGAAGAGTGAAATGAGACAAAATGTCAATGGTTGAGAGATTCCAGAGTTGAGAGTTTATCCTGGAGGTTATTCTTATGCATTAAGTAGGTATCTCCTTGTTATTCAAGATGTAATGGAGAGGCTGGAGGGAACTGCCTGAAAATGTAGAGCTGTGTTCCAGTAGCCATGTTTCTTGATGATGACTGAATAATGATATAGCTTTCACAATGCTGCTGTGTGACTGTGAAAACCTTGTGTCTGATGCTCCTTTTATCTACCTTGTGAACAGACAAGTAGAACATATGGAATAAAAATAAATAATAGGGGGAAGAAATGTTAAAATAAATTTAGTTTGAAATGCTAGTGATCAATGAAAGAGAGAGGTAGGGGGCATGTTTTGTATAAATTTTTTTTCTGTTTTCATTTTATTTCTTTTTCTGAATAGATGCAAATGTTCCAAGAAATGATTATGATGATGAATATGCAACTATGTGATGATATTGTGAATTACTGATTATATATGTAGAATGGAATGATCAAAATAGGAATGTTTGCATTTGCCTTGTTTTTTTTGGTTTTTTAAAAAAATAAAATAAAATAAAAATTTAAAAAGGGGGCATACAATCACAAGCTAAGGAAATCTAATTTACTTTTGAAATATAAAACATATTTTAATGTGGGGAGTGCAATGGTGGCTCAGCGGGAGAGTTCTTGCCTGCCATGTCAGAGACCCAGGTTTGATTCCCAGTGCCTGACAATGCATACACACTCACCAAAAAAAAAACATTTTAATGTATCCATGTGGATACAAGCATTAATAGATTAACATTTCAATGAACTTTTGTTTTTCATATTCACTTTTCATGCAAAGAACCACACATTAGAGAAAAAAAATAAATGAAAAATAGCAAATTAAGAAAAAAGCTCTGAAAAAAATAAATAAAAATAAAAAAGCTCTGCAACTCCTTTCAAATGTTAAACTTGTGAATGAAATGGCAATAAAATTATGTCCTACAACTTTAGTGCTCTGTTATCAAAAACAATCCTAAAATCATCCTCCCATTTTGTTAGAACAGCTAACACTCATAACTCATCAAGGGAGTACTATGTGGCCTCTAACCTACCACCCCCATCCTCCCTTCTTTATTCCAGTGTTTTATTTTATTTTGTTCACATAATTTTGCATACTGAAATGTTCTTATTTATTCAACTTTGTGCCAGTCTGAAAGTACTATGTGCCCCAGAGAAACCATGTTTTAATCCTGATCCAATCTTATAGGAGTAAAAATTCTTTTAATCATAATTCAATATTGCAGGGCACAAACTTTGATTAAATTATCTCCATGGAGATATGACTAATTGTGGGTGTGACCTTTTTTATTAGCTCAAGATATAACTTCCCATTCATGGTTGGTCTTAATTAATTTACTGGAATTCTTTAAAAGAGGAAACATCCTGGAGAGAGAGCTAGAAATGACAGAAGCCTCAGAGCCAACAGAGAGAGCAAATGAAGACGCCTGGAGAACAGTTGCTTCAGAGAATAAAGACATGGATGTTTAGAGATGCTTGGAGCCCAGCAGATGTTGCCATGAGATATTAACCAAGCCTGAACCTGGAAAGCACCAGAGGAAGCAAAGAGATGAAAGCCAGTCCTAAAGAAGCAAAGTGAGGTACCACCACATGTCCAGAGACTAAAAACAATAAAGCCCAGGAGCAAGGGACCAGCAGATGTCAGCCATGTAATTTCCCAGCTGCCAGAGGTGTTTCACAAAATTTGGCCTTTCTTGAGTGAAGATAACCTCTTGCTAGCACCATAGTTTGGACATTTCCATAGGCTTAGAACTGTAAGCTTGTAATTTATTAAATTCCCCTTTTGAAAAGCTGTTCTACTTCTGATATATTGCATTCCAGCAGCTTGTAAGCTAATACAATCTTCCAATTATTGCCATTTCCAAATGTATTTGAAGGAATTCCAATACATTGTCTATAGGGTATTCAGTCAATGTCTTTGTCTCTTTTCTCTATCTCCAGGACTATAATGATTTCTTACATGATAATAGAATCAGAAACCTTTATGAAGGAACAAAGGAATCTATGAATCTCCTTCCATCCCTTCAAAATGGCCTTATGTCTTTATTTTCCAATATCATATAAGGGTTCTAGGTTTGTAATTGTTTGGTAAATCCTATCAAGATGAGGAGAGTGTACCCACAGAATGAAGCCTTAATTAAGTTCATTATATGTGTAACCAGAGTGTGACCCCTGGAATATAGCCTTTCTTAGATTTACTGTTTTTAAATAGAATACAAAACAGAGGTTTAAACACCATAAAAATAAGCTGGAAAGTGCTACAACTTGAGAGGACAGCAAAGTGCTTTCGTCTGAAACCTATCTGAGAAATTTATTGACCTGTGTCTTAAAATCTGGGGGATTATAAACTCTCGAAAAATCTGGGAGATATTCTGAGTTCTCCAAATAGTAATCTATGAGCAGACTTCATTCACCTATAATTTCATAAGCCCTGTTTATATCCAGACATTTGTTGTATCAAAGCAACTTTTACCTCATTATTTACATTTTCCTATTTTTGACTCTTTTTCTCCTTCTACCATTTGTGTTGGGAGTTTCTTTCAGTAATTTTAACTGGCCCCTACAAGATTCTAGGCCTATGCTGAGCAATATTGTAAACTCAAGCTTCAAATCAGTTTGATTTACATTGACATTAGTGAAATCAATTAAAATAAAAGTTCCCCTCCAAGATGCTAGATCCATGCTGTGCAATACTGTAAGCTCTAACATCAATTTGCTGTAAAATATGTATTGATGTTAGAAGTTTGAGCTAATAAACAAATTCAGCAAGGTGACAGGATATAAATTTAATGCAAAAAATCAGTAACATTTCTATATACAAGCAATAAGCTAGCGGGGTAGTCAGTAAAGGAAAAAATTCCATTCAAAATAGCAACTAAAAGAATCAAATATTGATTATGAACTTAATTAGGGATATAAAGGACATGTACACAGAAAACTGCATAACATTGCTAAAAGAAATCAAAGGAGATCTAAATAGGTGGAAAGAAATTCCCTGCTCATGGATAGGAAGGCTAAATATAGTTAAGATGTCAATTCTCCCCAAGTTGATCTACAAATTCAACAGAGTACCAATCAAAATTCCAACCACCTACCTTGAAGATTTGGAAAAGCTAACTACCAAATTCATCTGGAAGAGAAAGAGATCCCAAATAGCTAAAAAAGAAGGATGAAGTGGGAGGATTAACAATCTCTGAATTTAAGGACTATTATAAAACCACAATTGTCAAAACAGTATGGTACTGGCAAAAAGACAAAAGCATTGACCAATGGAATTGAATTGAAAGTGCAGAAATAGACCACCAAATCTATGGTCAATTGATTTTTGACAAGGGACAAAATAGTCTTTTCAATAATTGGGCATGGAAGAACTGGCTATTAATAGTGAAGAGAATGAAAGAGAACACATATCTTACACCCTACACAAAAATTAACTCAAAGTGGGTCAAGCACCTAAACATAAAACTAACACCATGAAGTTTCTAGAGGAAAATGTAGAGAAACATCTTCAAAATTCAAAACTTATAGCTTTCACAATGAGACTCTGTGAATGTGAAAACCTTGTGTCTGAAGCTCCTTTCAGCTACTATATCAACAAAAGAGTAGAACATATGGAATAAAAATAAATAATAGGGGGAACAAATGTTAAAATAAATTTAGTTTGTAATGCTAGTGATAAATGAAAGCAAGGGGTAAAGGGTATGGTAGGTATAATCTTTTTTTCTCTATTATCATTTTATTCCTTTTTCTGATGTCTTTTTATTTCTTTTTCTAAATCGATGCAAATGTTCTAAGAAATGATGAATATGCAACTATGTTATAATAGTAAGAATTACTGATTGTATATTTAGAATGGAATGATATTTTAATGTTCTTTTGTTAAGTTTTTTAATTAATAAAAAAGTTTATAAAAAAAATTCAAAACTTACTAATAAGAGGTAGCTTCCTAAACTTTACACTCAAAGCACAAGAAACAAAAGAAAAAATAGATAAATGGGAACTCCTCAAAACCAAATGCTACTGCACCTCAAAGGGCTTTGTCAAAAAGGTGAAGAGGCATCCCACTAAATGGTAGAAAATATTTGGAAAGCACATATCAGACAAAGGTTTGATTTCCTGTATATACAAAGAAATCATATAACTCAACGACAAAAGAACAAACAATTCAATTATAAAATGAACCAAAGATATGAATAGATATTTTTCTGAAGAGCAAATACAGATGGCTCAAAAGCACATGAAGAGATGCTCATTTTCACTGGCTATAAGGAAAATGTAGATCAAGATTACAATGATATAGCACCTCACACCTATAAGAATGGCTGCTATTAAACAATCAGGAAACTATAAATGTTGGAGAGGATGTAGAGAAACTGGGACACTTATGTACTGCTGGAGGGAATGTACAATAGTGCAGCCACTATAGAAGGCTGTTTGGTGGTTCCTTAGGAAACCAAATATCAAGCTGCCCTATGACTCAGCAATACCACTACTTGGTGTATACGCAGAAGAGCTGAAAGCAACAACACAAACAGACATATTCACACTGATGTTCATAGCAGCATTAATCACAATCACCAAAAGATGGAAACAAACCAAATGCGCATAAACAGATGAGTGGATCAACAAAATGTGATGTATACATATGATACAATATTATGCAGCAGTAAGCCAAAATGATGTCCTGAAGCACATGACAAGGTGGATGAGCCTTGAGGACATAATGCTGAGTGAAACTAGCCAGACACTAAAGGATAGATACTGTATAATTCCACTTTTATGACCAGCATAAAGGTATAATCAGAGACTTATTATATAGAATACAGGGGGCTTAGAGATACATAGACACTAGAGATGGGTGAACTGTTAGCTAATGAAGTTGAAGTCCAATGTAAGGGAATAGATAGGAGTGAAAGTAATTCTCTAGTGGGTCTAGAAGTAATATTACCAAATTGAAGATGAACAAGATTGAAAGGAGTTGTATAGACCTATATGTCCCACTGACTCACCCTAGAAATATGAATGAGTTCTTGTAAGAATTACTTCAAAGATATGATTCTTGTATAAAGAGCATTTAAGTCTAGGGTACAGGGGGAAAACTGCTATTGCATGCTTTGAGCTATGTTCAAAAGGAAACCATCAACACTACCATAGCCACAGCAGAGGTGAATAATGGGGTCAGGGACAAGAGCTAAGAAGAGGTTTAGATCTCCTATTCAGTGAGAGTGTGTTTATTGGTTTTCTGTCTCTTGGGAGCAATGAAATTGTCTAAAATGGAGGATATTGATGGACTGTGGAATTTGGGCCCTCTACATGGTGCCTAATGAATGCAGGTGGCTGAAGGATGCACTGATGGAGAAGTAGAATGGCGAATGATGGTGTATACTTATGAATAAAGGCTGTGCTGCTACAAAAAGGAACATTGTCATGAGGCATGCAATGATGTGAATGAATATGAGGGATATTTGGTGAGACAAAATAAGCCAGAAACAAAAAAATGACAGTGGTATGGTCACCTTTAGAAAATGCTTATAAGAAAACAGGGGCCTAGTTTGCAAACTTTTAGAGCAGACACACTAAATATGGAGTGGTGATTATTATTTCTGGATTTTGAGAAGCTGTTTTATATACATAACCTGATATTTAGAGATAAGAATGATACGCAACAGGTTGGAGTTAAAGTAATTCAGAACATAGAGGTAAGGAAAAAAGTGCCTATATTTTAGAACCACACATACTCTTTGAGATCAATGGAAGAAAGGTTTATTTGATCTGGAAATGAAATTTTCTGTAGTGCATAATCTAATTCAACCTATCTGTATAGCTCATTTAAGCAAATGAAACACAGAGAACACAGAATGAGAAAGAGGTCCTTTAATTCTGTATAGATTATTGTAATGCCTGGGAACATTCTAGAGCATATTAACCAGATGATCAAAAAGTACTGGCAAAGTCCCCTGAGGGAGGGAAGAAAGACTATGGAACTATTAAACCTTACCATCAGAGAATCCCCTGATACTGTGTCAAACTTTAGGGACACCCAAATCAATAGATCATGCCCTCAATCATAATGCTTACTCTTGTGAAGCTTATATGGGTAGCATAGAAACTTAGACTACCTATAAGCATGCCTAAGAGTTACTTTTGGAGGATCTCTGTTGTTGTTCAGATGTGACCTCAGTCTATCTAAGCCCAACTCTCCAAGTGAAATCATTGCCCTCTCCCTACATGGGACATGACAGCAAGGGGTGAAATTCTCCCTGGTTACATGGGAGAGGACTCCCAAGAATGAATCATGAATCTGGCACCATGGGATCAACTATTCCATCCTGACCAAATTGGGGAAAAGAAGTACAATTAATAAATATCAGTTGCAGAGAGTTCAAATAGAGTTGAAAGGCTACTCTGGGGTGGGCCACAGTGGCTCAGTAGGCAAGAATGCTTGCCTGACATGCCAGAGGACCAGGGTTTGATTCCTGGTGCCTGTCCATGTAAAAAAAAAAAAAGAAGAAAGGCTACTCTGGAGGTTTCTCTTATGCAAGCCTCAGGTAGACCTGCCAACTCCCAACCAGGACCACTCCAGACAATCCTAAAGAACATCTAGGGTAATTTATAAGATTACACAATGGTTACAGGCACAAGAGTAACTTTCCAGAAACCTACAACCTCCAGATGGGTCCCTGGTCCAGATAAGTCCTGAAACTTAGGCCAGCCTCTCTAGAACATCAGCTAGTTCCATCTCCCTACCCCTTATTAGTGAGAGGCACTTCCAATATCAAAAATTTAGAATTGCCATAGCCCAAACAACTCCAATGAGAGGTATGGAAGTATCAAAGGTGATGGTGGAATTATACATAGAAGATAGGACTTAACAAATGAATATGAATACTGAATCATTTAATTGATGTCTCTTTTAGTCTCCAGTATTTTAGAGCAGCTAGAAGTAAAAACCTAAAATTGTGAAATTGTAACCCACATCACAGTTTGAAATATTTTACATTGAAATATTCTACAACTAATTGTGGTGCTGTGTTTGGAAATTTATAGCTTTTTTGCATATATGTTAATGTTCACAAAAAAGAAGGAAAAAAGTCAACTTTGATGATAAAAAAAGTACTTAAGCCCTCTAGCCTCATATATTCTGGAGCAGCTAGAAGGAAAAATATGAGAGGATCATGTGGTAGCCCATAACAAACTCTGGGATCTATTCTGTAACCACTTTTTGAAGAGTGCTTTGAAAACTATTGTTTTTTTTTTCTTTTCTTTGTATATATGTTATGTTATAGTATAGAATAAATTTTTTAAAATATTTATATTGATTTTAATAAAATCAAATAAAACTAAAATTTCAGCCACTCCATAGCACCAACCAAAGTTTAAGATCTCAATAGCTACAAGTGGTCAGTGGCCTTTGAAATGAACTGTGCAGAGATAGATGCAGAGATGGAATATTATCTTCACTGCTAAAAGCACTATTTTGGCAAGTTGATCTGATTATTAGTATTTCTTCTATTTTTTCTGTATAGAAGTAATTTATTTTGTCCTTCTCTCTATTAACTGCCCTCAATTTCTTCCTTCATATGATATTTTCAGTTGTATTTCTTTTCACATCTTAAGGTAACAATGCATATTGTTTAATTGGTATTTTTCACAAGATGAGGCAAAAATTATCCTATAATATTGGTTTAGTTTTTTTCCCTATTTCAGGATGCATGGCTTTCATATATAAATTTCTTGGATACATGTGGAATCCATTCTATCTTTAACATTATTAAATTTTTGGATATATAAGATGTTGAACATCAAGACGGGTTAGGTTTTGATATATGATCCAATATAAGAGGGTAGATTTGTGATTTATAATTTGAGTTAATACATTTTTATACTAAAAGCATTTTGTTTTCTACAGTGTTGATCTTTGCTTTTCTTTCAGTGCTTTGCAAGAATGTAAGAGGAAAGAATACTTTTTTGTTCAACTGTCCATTTTTGCCTGTAATACTTGGAACAGTACCTATCCCATTGCTGGTACTGGGATTTGAGAGGAAACTTTTAATAACATCCCTTTAAAACAGTGTATTATTGAATAAAAAGAAGACAAATGACAGGTGAATGGATAGTTTTTTTACTAATAAAGATATTGGGTGACATATTTTGGTGCAGAAACAAAGAGATGTCTAACACTGAACCACAACACTAAGCAAAGCTGTCCAGAGATAAAAAGGGCTGGAAAATGACAGGCCTGTTTCTTCTACATGGCAATGAATACGTTCATGCATAAAGTGGCACTGAGGATGTAGAACACCTACACTACTTGGCTCTTTAAGAGATCCAGAGGGATAGCCTAAGCAAAGCACTCACCCCTCCTAAAGGCACTAAGTACTTAAGTCACTATGTTTGCTCTGTTGAGAATTTGTACAATATTTTTTGTACAAAGTATTTTTGAATGAATGGATGTATGAATAATTTGGGAGCATTACAAAGTTGCTACAGGGTGCATGGACAGTTCACTGGTAGAATGCTTGCCTTCCATATGGGAGATGCAGGTTCAATTCCCAGACTATGTACCAAAAAATGTTGCTATGCCTCCTCAAGATCAACAGTGTAGGTATGTTTAAATATATTTCATCTCCATTTCATGACACAGTTTCTACTGACTCCATATTGCAGCCTACTATGAAATGTGTTTTTTTTTTACTTTTTTCACTTACTATATGTCCATATAAATTATTTGACCATACAAATTATTTTAATTCATCTGTTGGCAGCTTCTACATGCAACAATTCTCTTAGGCCATCTCTTACTGTGATATTTTGAAAGAATGTATGTATTTATAATATTATAAGGATCA
>PVIY010057747.1:0-12745 GCA_004026745.1 Myrmecophaga tridactyla
ACCATGAACCTGTTGTAAGTATCCCATCAAATAGCTATGGAAGTGGAATCTAGAATGTGTCAGCCAATGTCCTGGGTGCTTCAAATGGCACAGGACGAATATGCGACAGCCAAGGCTAAGGTAGAGAAAGTAAATGATCTCCAAGGAATGGGAAGAATGTTACCATGAATGCAAACATCACACTGATTGTATCATAGTCATAAACACTAATCATAGAGCAACATCAGGTTTTAGGTCTCTTTCGTAATTATACAAGGGATCTTATTCCTCATAAATATGGATACAATTACTGTAAAACCATGTATTACTCTTTGTAATACCCCCTTTTCTGGCTGTGGCTGCAAATACCTGGATCAGGCACCACTGGAGAATTTCTCCTGTTCAAAAGCCCCAATAAATGTATGTCTGCTTCTGTGCCTGGTGTGTTTTTTTTTGGCCTCACAACAGCACAAACCCATGCTTTGCAGGAACTCAGTCTGGACTCATATATAGAGGGGATGCAAAGGAGAATTACAGAGACCCCCAAGCAATTCTATGTGTCCCCCACACTCCACCATCTGTACCTGTTATTGGACACCTCCAGGCGCTAAGGCATCTGGTCATAAAATTGTGTTCATTAAGTGAAATGTTGACTAAAGAGGAACTTTGGATTAGTATTTGTGAGATACAGACATCAGAATACAAGAACAGATATAAGACTATACTTTTAAGAAATTTAAGGTCATCAATACAAATTTTCAGGTTGACACTCTGACAGGAGATTGGGGAATTCTGTGTTTTTATATACAGCAATGCAAATGTCATTTATATACACATGTACTTAAATAGGCATTGAATAGTTTTTCTGCTTGTTGTAGTTTACAAAGACAGTTGATTAATTAAATGTATTCAAATTTAATGTGCCACTCCCTACAAGATGCATGATCCAAGAACTAGTTAACCTGAGAGTAGCAGATATGCTGAAGAAATTGTGGGCTCTCAAAACTTCTTTCAGTGCTAGAGTCCAGGAACACTGGCATGTGAGGAGATTCTGTCCATATTTGTGCTGAGTGTTCGAGCTAATCAAATAAATGATGATCTTCTCAATTATGAATAATGATTTTCTCTCACTGTACACAAATTCTACCCAATTAATGCCTAAAGGATTCTTATCCACTTGTCCTCAAATGACCAGCTGGTGTCCATTCTTGTGGAGAGAAGAGTCCAGTGATCATGTAGTTCTCAAAGGCTGAGCTGGGAGAGAATCCACTTCTGTGAATTCACCATTCTATCAAGACAGCTGCTTGTGGATGATGGTGACACAGTATGTTTAGTGAGCAAAGATTGATGGGCACAGAGTGGTAAACTGTGTGACATCCACAGAGCTGCACAAAAATAAGCTTTGTGAGAGTTTACAAAGTCACGTATGCACTTGAGATGATTTATTTATGAGTGAAAACATTGATAATTTTGGGGTTAAAATTGCATCAACTTAAAACTCAAAGTTTTCAGGCATATATTTTAAGCATATTAATTTTGGGGCAAATTTGGAAATATTAGGAAGAAAGATAAGGCCCTGCTTGCTTGGTATGTGGGCTTAACAGTTCCGAAGGACAATGTAATATGCTGCTATGAATATTACTTATATGGTATGAGGAACTTTGTAGATGTGACTAAGCTGAGGCTCTTGAGATGAGATTGTCCTGATTTTTGAGGCAGGCTCTATATGTCAGCACAAGTATCCTTATAGTTGGGTGACAGGATGCTGGATTCCAAGACAATTACAACACAATATGACAACAGAAGCAAGATATTTTACTGAATGTTTCGAAGATGCTTAAAGGTGCCAGAACCCAGGGAATCACATGAATGCATTTCCAGAAACTGAAAAAAGAAAAAGAAACAGGTCTTCTCCTAGATTCTCTGGAGGAAATACAACCCTCTTGATACCTTTATTTTGGTTCATTAAATTTAATATAAGAATTCTTAATATCAGAATTGTAGGAGAAACAACAAATGGAGTTTTGGATTTGAAATTTGTGATTACTTGTCACAAGACCCATAAGAAACTCATGCATCCTGGAGGTGTATGGAATTATCTTTGGTTTCCCACAACACTCCTCATTGTCTAATACTCATAAGTATGAACACAGGACCAGGAAAATGGCCCAGGAATGGTTCACTTTGGGAATTTATTGTCAAAGAGAGAACAAAAGGAAGGGGGCTGCTAAAGGGAACTGTGCTTAAACCAAGCACATTTGTCAGTTATCTTGCATCATTTCCTCATAATTCCTTTGCTTGACTAGAATTTGGAGTTTGTAGCTAAGCTGGTAAACAGAAAGATTTCCTGGAGGCTCATAAAAGATAGTTCACATTCATGTTCACTCTCATTTTAGAATTCATGTGCAAAAAGTTGTGGTTGAGGTGGCTTTGCTATAATTATTGCTAAGGAGCCAATTGACTGAGTTCGATTGCATGTAGAAGAGCAAAGACCAAATGACGACAAAAGGAAGTCTTTAAGGAAACTGATATATAAAACACAAGATGGAAGTTGAGGGAAACCAGTAGATTTACATTCAATGTTGTATATTTCTGAACAACATTGCCAGCAATTATTTTGCAGAGGTTTGGTGCAAATTCTAAATTCTAAACTTTAAGAATGTCAAACTATTTTGACTGAACCATCTTGAATAACGAAAAATTTTATGTGAGGATTAGAAATTTTTCATGCTATCACTAATCATTATTTCTCATATAAAAAGGTTATATTCATCCTAGTAAAGAAGTTGTGCATTATTGCTGTTTTGATTTTCCTTTCTCAAATGACCACTGATTTTGAACCTCTCTTCACTTGCTTGTTGACCATTTGGATACTATTTTTAGAGGATGACAATTGAAAAGTTCACACCTGAATGTAACCGCTACAAAGTCAGTTGTTCATTTCAATGGTCATTTGCTTTACATTGCTGTTAAGTTTTTAAGATTTTGTGTGCTTTTTTGTCTTTGTTTTTGATGTCATATCAAAGATTCCTTTGAAAAATCTAAGTTAATTAAAATCCAAGTTCAATCCGAATATAGTGGAAGGTAAGTATTCAAATTCATTCTTTTGAATGTAGACATCCAGTTGTCTCAACATCCATTGTTGAAGAAGCTACATTTTTCACATCGAATGACCTTCACAAACTTGTCAACAATAAATGGCAGCACAACATTATGAATGTAATCACGAGCTCTAAATTATACACCTGAATGTGAGTAAAAGTGAAAATATTAGATTGCATAAATGATATCTATTCTAACTTATCTAATAAAGTTTTCTAAAAATGACATTTTTAAAACAATGGGCAAAAGAAACATAGGTTTATTTTCAGTATCCTTATTCCATTCTAATGTTCTGTATTTCTATTCTTTAACATATGCCTCATTTCACCTTATGCTTTACTGTTGTGGTTTTGAATTGTTTTAAAAATGGGAATTGTGAATCTTCTAAATTTCTTCTTGTTTTTCAACTTTTATGAATCTGATGATGCTTCTTGTATTTCTAAATAAATTTGAGGATGAGGTCTTTTATTTCTGAGCTAAAATACAGAGGGATTTAATGAAGTTTACATATAATGTGAACATTGCTTTTGATAGTATTTACATAAAATATTAAGTCTGTCAAATATTGAATGCCATTTGTTTATGTATTCTTCAATTTACTGTAGCAAATTTTGTATTTTACATTACTGAAGTTTATCTTCTTTGTCATATTTGTTAGTCTTTTTTTAATTACGTGCTATCAAAGATATAACTAATTTCTTAAAATCTGTTTCAGATTCTTGTTTGCTCAGTTTAGAAACACAAATTATTTTTTTGCATTGATCCTGAAGCTTGCTGTTTCCTGTATTTTTTATTAGCACTAGTAATTTTTACACTGATTCATCTATATCTAGTAGTCTTTTGTTAGTTAATAGAGCTTATTATTTTCTTCATATTTTAGATTCCATTTATCTATTTTTAGCTTAGTTGATGTGAATAGAATGCCCATTGAAATGAAGAATAGCAGTGGTGTAGGTAAATACCCTTTTCTTGTTCTTTAATTTAAGTAGAGAGTATTAAATATTTTAGCATCAAATATGATATTAGTTGTGTTTTTCCATAAATTTCCTTTACATAAATATCCCTTACCATTTCTAGGTTCATGTGTTTTCATCAAAAAAGCCTGTAAGACCTTGACAAATTCTGTTTTTCAACTCAGACTTTTTATTAATTTAGTGTTATGCATTTAGAGGATTTTAGTAGGTTTTAAGGATGGAACACCCTTGTCTTCAGGAACTACAGCCTACATTCCAAGTTTTATAAATATCCTACTGATATGGTTTGGTCTTATTTTATTGAGCAATTTTGCATCAACATTCATAAGGGATATTAATGTTTAGTTTTTTTCCTCATTTTGCCTTTTCTGACTTGGGATCAGGGCAATTCTGGCCTCATAGGATATTCAGAAATGTCAATTTCCTTCTACTTTTGTAAATCTTAGGCAACTTGTTATTTCTATTCTAAATGTTTGACATCATTCACCGGTGGAGTCAGCTGAATCTGGACCTTTTTTGGGAAATTGTGTTTAATCAATCACTTTGTTGATAAAATTATGTTAAAATATCTTATTTCTTATTGGGTCTGCTCTGCTTTAAGAATTTGACCATTTCATTATTTTTTCCATTTTTTATTATGCAATTTTCACACTGATTCCTTATAATAATTTTTATTTCAGCAATGTTGACAGAAGTGTAACACTTTCATTTGTCATAATAGTAACTCAAATCTTTTATCTTCCTCATTTTCTTGTGCAATCCAGATAAAAGTTTTTCCATTTTTCTGATCTTTTCAGATATATAGAAATTTTAGATTTCAAATTTTTAATTTTATTCAATTTTCTCATTCATTATTCTCTTCTTCACCATATTATATCTCTACCTAAGAATGTATTTGTTTAAGTTTGCAATTTTATTTGTAGACATTAAAGTGCTAGTGTATGTTACTGATTTAAAGGATTACTTTCTTTCATGTTGCCATTTCATAGAGCCAATGCCATGGGCTGCACCTGAGAGGGAGCACCTAGAGAAAGTGGGACATATGTCCAGAAGTTTCATCTCCATTACCTTTGTGTCTGAATCCTTGATACACTGACATATGTCAGTTAAAACCAGAAAACATGGAACTGAAAGAGTTTACCATTCTTGTAAATTAACTGATGATTGCCAGCATATATTTTCAAGGGTGAGAGACGTCCTGAATATAAGTAAATGGGTGTTGAGTTTTCACCTGGTTGTGTAATGGGTGATTTACATGCAGATGTATATTTTTATGTAAAGATTAAAGGGAGGTAGTGGACATCCCTGTCTTGGTGCTTTCATGGGAACAGGATGCTGGCTGGGTCCTTAGTGAACACAGCCCACTCCTAGGGTTTCCTCTTGTCTAACCCACACCTCTTGCTCCAGGACAGGAAATGTCCTGGAACAGCTGGGAAAAAAGTCAGATTTAGAGGAGGATCAAATGTTATGAGGAACAGGGTCAATGTGTCTTCCAGGAAAACAAAGACATACACACACGTGGTCCCAAGAAAAGTTAGTTCTGAGTGTTTCCACCATTTAGATGTGTTCATGGACAGATAGGAATTGGGAAAAACAATCACACCCATTTTGCTGTTGCAAATCCCCAGTGACAAATTCTTACCTGTAGTTACAGTAGGTTGAGTGAAGTGTAGTTTCCTAAACAGAATTCCAAATCTGCACAACCAAAAATCCTCACTTTTGCAGGACAAATCAAGGTCTTCTCAAACAAGAAAATTTCCTGAATCTATAGAAATGTTTCTGGTGTTCTCTGCAGGTTCATAGGTGCACAGGATCCAATTCTGTCACCCACACTTTACAATGAGGTACCTTTTGTCCTTTTTATGTGGAATGTGAAGATAGTTTGGAGAGGGGTGGGAACACTGTCTCCTCAAATTATAAAACAAGAAAACAAGAAAATTATAATCAATTCTACTCTCTTTACATTGACATTTACTAATGAGATAGTAATTCTATTCCACAACAGATTAAATATTTAAGGAGCAGTGCCACTAGGATTAATATAGCACTCACAACTGTTTGCAGACTGCATACATGCTTCTACAATTCATCAAGGTAAATGAAATAAAATGATGTTTCCCTGTTAAAAAAACAGTGGTTTCTAACAATTACATCTCCCATTCCTCAAGATATAAGGACGTGAAAGAACAAGGGCCCAGCTGCTGTTCTTTCAACACATATCTTGATATTCCATAGAAAGGCAATTAGAGGGCTACTCATAAATTCATCAAGGTAAATGAAATAAAATGATGTTTCCCTGTTAAAAAACAGTGGTTTCTAACAATTACATCTCCCATTCCTCAAGATATAAGGACGTGAAAGAACAAGGGCCCAGCTGCTGTTCTTTCAACACATATCTTGATATTCCATAGAAAGGCAATTAGAGGGCTACTCATAAAAAGACTGAGTGTGGGAGCAATAGTGAAGAAGATGCATCCTGGCAGATACAAGGTTACTGTCATGGGTTACTCTGACTTGTGACACCCTGATTGCATTTCTGAACTGGAGAAAGAATATATATTAGAAGAAGAGAAATCAGCCAGAGTTGAGTTTATTCAAAAATGCACATATTTGCTTGAAGAGGGTAATCAGATATGGAATTCCATTAGGGTTTATAGTTTACAGACACTAACACGGACTCCCTATTGGCACTAACCTGAATAATAAAGATTGTTCTTATCAGGTAACCTCATTGAGGTTAGATTAGATTAGAAATGTCATAGCAGGCTGCCTTGAGCTTCTTAGAACTCAGATACTGGTGACCATTGGCAGAAGCATTTCTGCCTCCATAAGGGAAAGTCTGTCATGTGAACATGTGAAAATATTTCCTTATATTACAATGATACTTCCTATTAAAGAGCCTTCAGTGGAAGCACAGAATCAAAAAGCAGCAGAGGTTCACTGGGGAAGCTGTTAGATGACAAGGAAGTCCCTGTCTCTGATATGAAAGCAGCCCTCAACCTCCATTTGTATCTGTGCCTGTTGTCAATGAGTCTTGAGTACCACTTGTTTTTGTCTAGTCTTTAATGGTCTTCACCTCATTTTCTCTCCTGCACAGAGATACATGGCTAAGTCATTAGATGTCAGTTTGTTAGAATGCTCTTTGCAATTTCTTGGAGTTGGTGAGTTGGCCACTCACAAAATCTTGTTGAAAAAATGGGTAAAGTTTAGGGGTAATTACATATTTGTTATGTACAATTTGCTATTTAATTACTAGATTCTAATTTCTTATGTAGAATATCAGTGTACAATTGAAATCGTTATCATCTATGCTGCATAGATAGACTTCTCTGCCTTATTTACAGATACATAGAATAATTAATATATCTGCCTATTACAAGAGCCAATTACACCTAGGTCATAAGTTAAAAATGATTAATAGATAAAGCTTCATTCTTCCATTCAAGGATTTCTATATTTTACATGGAATTCAAGAAAAAAGCCTTAGGATGGACATTCATGTCTCCTCAAAAAGAAACCTACCACCAACTTCTCACTCTCCCTTGGGATATGATTGTTCTATCCTCTTGTTAGTTTCATTGCAGGTGACTTGCAAACACATATTATTTTATTTAAATTGGCTCTTCATAACAGTGTTTATTTAATAAACTCCCAATTATCAAAAGCTATTTTAAACCCTGTTGTAGTTTTTGAGGCTTTTGGAGATGAGCAGGCAGTAGCAACTTAAGCTCACTCACAGAATCTTAAGCAGCATTATTTTGTTTCTCCCCCATGACCAAGGGCTTCTATCTCTCCCCTTCCAAATCCATCAGCCCACTAAGCCAAGACAGATATTAACACATTTGTGAAGACTAGATGAGCATCCTGAAGGTTGGATTTGTTTCTTCCCCTCCACTGATTCATACGAGGCCAGTCCACATATCCAGGTCCTAAACAGAAGGTCAACAGTTGTCTTGTCACTTGCACTAAAGTATGTCAACTGTTTATTATATAATTCACTTAACTAATATTTTGTATAGCCAGGGTGCAATATGAAACATTCAAGTTTTGTCCATGATATGACAAAAATTAAAGTGGTTTTCAGTTATATAAATTGGTCAATACAGAAATGAAGTCAAGGAGACAGAGGGAGGTCACCTTCCCTACTTCCACAGGGGTGCCCAGTTAGAAAGTGAGACAGAACAAGTGTTCTCTGTGCAATGATGGTTACTGAGATGAGAACTCACATAGGCACATTCTTGTTTCTGAAACGTTATATTCACATTAATAACAGTAACGGTAATATCTAAGAGATCTGGGTCCACATTTTGTATTCCATGTGTAGAGTATCTAATGCAGACTGTAATTTAGCTACCTTAATAAACACATACAGATGAGGTTAAATATTCATGGCCACATACTGAGCAGAGGATGGAGCATTTCTGTGGTTTCCACCACTGCTGATTTACAGGATCTCATCTGTAATCATAGGATTGATTGACAAGATGCAGCTCTCAGGAGATTTTTGAAGGGGAGCTGTTTCTTGAGCAGTGATTGCCACTCTGGCCTTAAAAAGCTTGTCCCTTCTGCAAACCAATTAGAATGAAGCTCTATTGCCAATAATTATATATATTGTATCTTATGTACTAGACACCGTTACCCCTCAATCTAAAATCCATTGGTTTTGTCATAGAGATCAAGATAAGGCCATCCATATATGTAAATGAAGACCACCTTATGGACTGTTTTGTATTATAGGTCTATTTTAACCAAGCGTCACAAATTCTATGACTCAACACATCAGAAATATATTATCTCAGAATTCTGAAACCTGGAATTCTGAAATATGAGGGAAGAATCCTTCCTTGTCTCTTCAGCCTACTAGGGTTTTAACAGCAATATTCATGCTTCAATTTCAGTGATTTATCCTTGGTAGTAGACACTTTACATGTGTACATTGGAAAACATTTCAAGATATTTAAACATTTACACTACCTTACCAAAAGCAGGTTAAGAATTCCTCTCAAGGGCCACAGTGGCTCAGCAGGCAAGAATGCTTGCCTGCGATGCCAGAGGACCTGTGATTGATTCCCGGGGCCTACCCATGTAAAAAAAATTAAAAAAAATTATTTAAAAGAATTCCTCTCAACAAGTCTTATTAATCTGAAACTTTTTTATCTCCAACCAATTAATTATGTATATCATGAGATACATAAATAAAAAACTATTTTTCACCTCATTACAAGGGAGCTCTTCAGGAAATGTTGACAAAAACTAATTAGGGTATCTCTACATAGTTAAAAAAATCAACAATGCTGAGCCAAATAACATAAATATCAGTGAGTCTATATTGTCATTAATAGTGCTTAAATTTGTGGCCTTTAGTTAGGAACATTTGAAAAATAATAGTTGACCTTGGATATAGCTATGAGTTTTAAAAAAAATGATCTATGGGGAAAACATGAAATTTAAGCATTGCATTTTATTCTGTGAAAGACACTGTTAGAAAATAAAAGAAACAGATTGAGGATATTTGTGAATCAGATCATTGTTATGGACTTGTATAATTAAAATACTCTGAAATAAAAAATTGAGTAAAATTAACAAAACTGTAAAAATGGACCTCATATATGAAATAAAAACTCACATAGAATATATGAATATATGTGCATTAGGTATTTGCAAATTAAAATAGGAATAAGACATTCCTACTCATGTAATATGACAATGGATGAATTCCAATTAATAATAAAACTAAATGTCAATGAGGATACTGAGAAACAGGATTATTCCTACGATGCATATGGGAAAGCAAAATAGCTAACCATCTTGGAAGATGGTTTTAAAATTTCTTATGAAGTTACATATATACACACCACAGATTAAACAATTATGCTCCAAGGATTTTTATCAAGTGATAGGAAAATTTATGTCTGTGTAAACCCCCCACGTGGAGGCTTGTGTGAACTTTCTTCATTACAAGGTTTCCACTCTGCTTGAATTTGTTGACATAATGTTTGCTATATAAAAAGTCACCACCTAGTTAAAATTTCTACTACTCTGTATGGTTCCTTATGCACTTACACTGTCCTTGTCACTGGCTCATCCAAGTACAGCTGTCATCTTCCTCAGATTTAAGACTCCTTCACTATGGGGGTTTTCACACAGTCTGTTGCACAGTTACATACAACCAAATCCTTAGATCACAGCCTGCTCCATTTGATGAAGACCATGCTTACAGACAAGTACCTGGTCATAGAAACTCTCACCCAGACTTTGCATAGTCTATTCCACTAGAGTTCACAATGAGCAAACTCTCCCACTGATGCTCTTGTCTGCCAGCCTGCCACACTCATACCTTTAGTGGTAGAGAAATTATACGTTGAGACTTACAATAGAAATTTATCAACTCTCTGGCCTTCTTCAGCTCAGCCCTAGATGTCACCAGTTACACCTGGGGTTGGCACCTGCGGAGACCAGACAGGAGTGGGGGATATCTTCTTGAGTGATCAAAGCCCCCACTTTAGCTACTTTCCTGCAGTTGCCTGTATCCACTGCAAACAAAAAGCCAATTTTACAACCCAGTCCTTGGTGAAGGAGCTATGTTCACAAATGCTTCAATGAAAGAGGTGTATGGAAGTTGTGTGAATTTCTCTGGGTACAGATAATCTTCCTTAATAATAATTGGTCTCAGATTTTTTGCATATTCATGAGACTATAATTGCATACTCACGATTATTCCATGCATGGGAAGAAATTATAGAAAACACAGGAAACTAAGATTCCTGAGTTCTAGTAGCAAAAGTCTGAATGCTTGTTTGAGAATAGGTGTCCCCTGCCATGGTGCTGAAATCTGTGAGATTGTGCACCACACACTAAGAATCAGAGAACCTGCAGGACATGCTTTGCATTGTGAAGCCACATTTTTATGCCACAGGGGCACCTGCATACACCTAGAGCCCATCGAAGCCATGATGCTCACGAGGTATATAAGCCTCATCCTGGTCTACTCAGTCACCTAGGACTGCCCACAAGTTACCCTGAAGGAATGACTGTTGAGCATCCAAACTGAGTGTCCATCAGGGTCCACAGACCTGTAAAATATATTCAGCCCTCATAAGATAATTTTCCAAAGAACCTGTTGGGGAGTCATTAGCCCACAAGCTGTTTAAAAAGGTTGTTGGCATTTCAACTATGATATGTGACCCTGACCTGTGATTCTTATTCTCCTGATAACAGACATCATATTGTGTCCTTTTAGAACCCACAGTTTTCAAAATATCTCCCAGAAATTAGGCTTTGAAGAACCTAGGGTCATATTCTCAAACTCTACAGAACATAATTCCACAATGTGTTTATGTATTTTAAGTTCATCCCTATATTTCCTTGTATTCAATGATTTTCTGCTCTGCATGTAATCATTCCACTTTCAAAATACCTCACCCAAACTCCTACATGCACACTCAGCCCAGGCAACATAAGTAGGTTTAACCCCTGAATGTCTTATTGCTTGCATTACTGTTTCTCTTACTATTCTATACACACTGGTTTAAAAAAATAAATATATCTCTGTCCTCTAGGTTCCCACTTTTAAGTCATTACATCTCTTAGAACTCCCATTAAAATGGGCTTCCATTGCCTTATTGAGTTGGCAAGTCTTCCCTAAGCAGTAGAATATTATGAGATGCATTAATCATCTTAGTTAAATTCTTATTTAATACTGTGCTTTGAAGAATGAGAACTATGCCCCTGTGAGGAAGCTCTTTTCCTCTGCTCTTGTACCTGCCTTGGCCTGGGTCTGTGTGCAGTGAGTCCTGGGCACACACTTCGGCTCATTCCCTGCCCTGAAGAGAGGTTCTAGTCAGCCTCTCAGGGCATTTTCCTCAGTGTCTATACCCATCCCCACTTACCCCAGGGCTTTGAAACACGGGGGTATTTATGTCTCCCACCCTACCCTGGGCCCTCTGGAGTTTCCTAGCTCAGCAGCATGCACACCATGTCCTCATGTCTCACAGGCTCACCTGTAAAGTCTCCTGATCTTGAGGGTCCCTGTGAGGCTGTCATGAGACGTGATGACTGTTCTATGGCTGCTGATCCCATCACCATCATTTCTGCCCACATAGCTGAACCTTTCCCGAGGAAGCTGGAATTCAGAATGCACAATGGAAAAGGAGCAAGTTATGCCACAGGTGAAGCTGGTGTTCTGGAAGGGCGTCCTCACACCTGGGCCGGATCTCAGTAGATGCATCTGCAGCTTCACCACCAAGGACAGGATCTCTCATTCCCTAAACAGAAGATGCACCAACAAGAAAGCTTTTTTTCAGTCAGAGGTGCTGCATGGAGGAAGATGGAGACATTCTCGGCTCCCTGGATGGCCTGAAATGTGAGGTGGAAGCACACTCTGAAAGGCTCTTGTCTTCATGAAAGGATGTCACATCAGCTCTGTCTGCATTAAACTGTGGTTGTTCAGGGAGGATAAGGAGTGTGATTTTTTGTTAACTAATACACGAATGATTGATTAATAGATTACAGAAAAATTAAATTAAAGGAAAAAGAATTAAATGTAAATGAAATCAGGGATGACCTTTGGGAAATTGAAATGTAAATGAACATTGTGAGTCTTCTGTATTTGTCCTCTACCCTCTTCTAACACATACATTGAAAATGTTTACATATAAATGTAAACACACACATGCAGACACACCAAAACA
>PVIY010057748.1:0-12747 GCA_004026745.1 Myrmecophaga tridactyla
AATTAAATGCTTAATCCCCTGCCCATTGGTTCTTCACCCCAACTTAAAAGAGATGCTGAAAGACCTCTGTGACACCTAGGGGGCTCTGCAGAGTATAGTGCACAGTGGGCTACCAAAGTCTCATGGTTCTTAAGATTAAAATCCACCTTTGGGTTTATTTGAAGAAAGAGCTTTCTCTTGGCATTTAAGGATGAAATGAACATCCCTAATCTGGCTCCAAAGCCAGATATGTTGGGTTTGGGGTGCCTAACTGAGGCAGAAGACAAAGTCCTCAGCAGTATCTCCACCGTCATATAGTTTTTGGTTTTGCAGGGTTATTTCTTAAATCCCTTCATTTAAGCCAAATGCATGTCACTGAAGTTCAAATCTCTGAAAACCATGCTGTGGAATCTGAAATAATGGGGTTTGATGACAGTTTTTATTGGTCTGGCTTCATTCAGAGTAATATTTGGATTGTGCACATAAACAAAACACATGACCTTCAAATTATCTCTGGACAGCCCAATTCAGGTGTCATGACCGGCCCAAGAAAAACAATGAGTTTGTATACATGCACAACCCTAATCTTGACATTTTCCCAGGTTGGATGAATAGAACCCTGCTTCAGTCTTGTCTTACATCTTTACTAAGTATAGAGACTAAAAAATGTCTCTGAATGTGTAAAGGGATTTTTGAAAGCAATGACACACAGAGATACTGTTTTAGTGAACATAATTAAACTTTTAAAACATATATATTACCCAAATTTAATTATGGAGAGTTTATAATTTGCAATCTAGATCTCACAATTCTGTTGAAAAATTAGGTGATGTGGCAATGTTGGGTCTGTGATACCATGAGTTTTGCTGGCATGAGGGGCTGCTGACCCCAGTTCTCCACAATCACTACCATCTCCTCTGGGTGAACCTCACTTGTGCCTTGTCTGCCTGACTCCTATTGGTGAAGGATTGTCTGGGTCCAGCTCACTAGAATGATGATGAAGATGTGTTGTACACACAGTGTTCTTTAAATGAAGTATATACTGAATTTTTATTTGTCCCATTACCCTTCCAAGAGAAGCAAAGACTCAGAATATGGGACCCTGAGTTTGGAAGCTGCTGGAATGCAATATGGATATCCAGAAATTGAATGGCTTTTAAAAAGGGGAATTTATAAGTTACAAGTGAACAGTTCTAAGCCTATAAAAATGTCCAAACTAAGGCATTCATGGAAAGATACCTTAACTCACACAAGGCTGGCAAGTCTGGAAAGCTCTGTCAGTTGAGAAGTCCCGTGGCTGGAATTTGTTGGTCTCTTGCTCCTGGGCGCTGTTGCTTTCAGCCCCTGTTCCTGTGGGGATTGTCACTTTGCTTCTCCAGGGCTGGTTTTCATTTCTTGGCTTCCCTTGGCTCTCGCCAGGTTCTGGCTTGCTTAACATTCCATGGTAACATCTGCTGGGCTCTAAGCATCTCCAAACATCCATGTCTCTGTTCTTCGTGTGTCGGCATCTGCGCTAGTTCTGTTCTGAAGTTTCTGTTGGCTCTGTCATTTCTGGCTCTCTCCAAAATGTTTCTTCTTTTAAAGGATTCCGGTAAACTAATCAAGACACACCTGGAATGGGTAGAGTCACATCTCCATCGAATCAAAAGGTCACACCCATACTTGGGTCCACCACATCTTCATGGAGATAATATAATCAAAATTTCTGCCCTATAGTATTGAATTGGGATTTAAAAAATAAATCAGGATTAAAACATGGCTTTTCAGGGTACATAATAGATTCAAACAGGCATAGTCACTCATGTAAGGGCTGCAGCGTATGGATCCCAGCATCAGAGGGCTCTTGGGAAGAAACCCTAGTGGAGCCAGCCAACCAGATTTTCTAACCAAGACACAGATCCAAAGAGGCGAGGCAGAAAAGGGGTCAGCAGTTAAATGGTAACAAGGAAAACACACAACCAACCATTCATAAATGTGAGGAAGTTCGTAACAGAGGTTGAGACCAGGGTTAAAGAGATTCTTTATGCCAGAAAATGTGTCTAGTGCAGCTTTTCCAGCAGAAATAGAGAGGGAGTTATTAAGGACACCCCAGCCCAGAATTTGATTATGATTAAAGCATTTGGGGGATCATTCAAATGCACACCACACACCCCACAAAAACACAGACACAAATCAGGAAGATGAAAAGGGGAATTTGTGGGGAACTCCACAATTACATAATAAGGTTGATGAAAGGAGGGATCTTTTCTCACTTTCTCAACTCCCAGCTCAGTGTAGGACCCATTAAATGTTTGTAGAGTTGAACTGAATTACAAGTGTGGAAACCACTCTTACAACTAAATAAGAATGTTAGTATACTCTAATGTGAAAGGGAAATTTCAGTGGAAAGAAGGTGGGGCTGATTTTTCACAGGAGCACATAGTAATAAGTACATGGTTATATCTCAGAAAGGTTACGTAACTTTCCTATGATACATTGTTAATAGCAAAGATGGATTTTGAACCCAGCTTAGTGGGGGTTACAAATTTATGCTTTAAACACTGTACAGGACAGCTCCTTTGGTTTGTCTATGTATGAATTGCTCTACAATGAAGGATTACCACTTTTCGGGTAGTTATGAAGGCTAAAATTTGAATTTCTTCCAGTAAAGTAAGGTAACCAGAAAGAACAGTTAAGAGTAAAATTAATTCACTGTCAACATAAAAGCATTAAAACATGAGCTATATGAGGTCAGGGCACATTTATTCAGCAGATTAATGCACATCATTTCATGAAATAGAAAGAGCTCTCTTAAGCTGACAAAGAAGTATACAAGCCTTATCATAGGTTCATAAATGTCTAGGCAAACATCAGAGAATACATAAACATGCACTGGCTACTAAAATACTCAACCAGTAATCTTATGGAAAGATAAAGTCCTAAAAGCTCTCTAAAATCTATTAATTATGGAGGATTTTGATCAATGTGTCTACAAATTTTCTTACATAATCACATATTTTAAGTCCTTATCTTTCAAATTATGTGTTTATATGATTTTTAAACTGAATTTTTTCTTAAATTTTGATATTGAGACAGTTTCTTATTAGAAAGGAAAAAAAAAAGACTGGGCCCCAGAAAACAATGATGTCCAATCAAAATTATTGAATCATCTCCACCATGCCCTTTTCTTCAAATTTAAAAAATTCTAATTGAGTTGCATCTTTTTTTCAGGCGTAATTTTATTGAGATATTCATACACCATGCAATGCATCCAAAGTATAGACTCAATAGTTCACAATACCATCATGTGATTTTGCATTCGTCACCATGATCAATCTTAGAACGTTTGTATTACTCCAGAAAAAGAAATAAAAAGGAAAAAAGAAAACTTAAAACATCCCATGCCCCTTTATCCCCCTTTATGGATGCCTAGTATTGCATTCAACCCAATTTAAAGACATACAATAAAAATAAGTTAATTAAGACAATGTAGTATTGTCAGAGGTAGACATATGGATCAGTGGAACGGAATAAAACGTCCAGAAGTAGATCCATACAAATGCGGATAGCCGACTTATTTTTGCTGTTGTTATATAGCTATACAATCATTATCAAAGAGCAGGACTGCTGGATTATAGCTCAACAATTTCTGATATTTCCTTCTGGTTATTCTGATACAGTAGAAACTAAACAGAAATTTCTATAAAATGAGTCAGTATCATAATTCTCTGTTAAATGCTAATTTCTCTCTTACACTTCCTCCATCTCGTTTGATCATTCTCCCAATCTTCAGGGATATATGGGCGATGACTGTTTTAGCTTCTTCCTGTAGGAAAGGGATACAGACCTTATGGGCTAGAGGAATGAAACTGGCTCATGTTCTTGGACAGACTGTTACGTCTGGGTTTCAGGGCTCATCTGGCCCTCCATGCCCCTTTATGCTCGTTGAGTTTGAGTATGCTAAGTAGGAGTGTTATGAGGCTCTGAAGTGAAATTCAGAGGGCACAGTTAGGCCTGCTCTCCCTGCCATAATTTCCCTCCATGTCCCACAACTTTGTTTGGTATTAATAAATTCATAAAATTGAAGTCACTTTGAGGGAGGTAAGGCCCCCATGAAAATACACATATGCTCTCAGAGAAGAGTAATGCATTCTTATATTAGTACTCTGATATTAAGTAGTTTCTCAGAGTAGCTCCTGAAAAGCACTGAGTCTGATAATGAAAGGCTTGACAGTGAGTTGTGATGGGACATGAGGCAGAAATGGATCTTGGCCAGATCAGGGGTAACATGGCTGAAAAAGAAATCCAGGCAGGGTGGACCCTCAGAGCTACCAGTCGGGCAAATATGACAAAACCTCTGTCTGCCCATTTCAGTCTCATACAACTCAGAAATTGCCTTTGGGCTCCAGAAAAAAATATGAAACATGGAGACGCTGTTATTTTCATGAGATGTCTTTGTTCAAAGGCAGATTCAGGATAGAAACAGAGAATGCTGACACTGGAAGAGACATCTGAGATGATGTTTTCCAACCATTTGAATAGACAAGGAAAGCGTAGCCCTGAGAAGGTGAATGACATTCCGGGGGCAGTCAGACCCGCCACCTCCCAGGCACCACTAAGGACAGACACTAAATTTCAGGGAATGGCATTTTCTTCTAAAACACCTCCTGCATAACTCTTGAGTTTGGGGGCTACACTCTGAGAAATCCTCATTTTTTAAATAGAGATTTGATTTCCTGGATTTTCCCATTAGTGCCAAAGGATACAGTTTCCAATTGGAGTGTTGATAACCCAATCTGTGTCATTAACACTGGACTTCAGGGTGTCGTGGTTATATTCCCCAGGTGAGGTGTTGGATGCCATTTGGGCTACTGGTCTGACCCCCTGCTCTTCTTTTCATCTCAGCCTACCCCCTTGCCTTCACTGCAGGTGAAGCTGTGATCTGAGAAGAGCTGAGAATGGGTTTCCACTGAGGAAATTCATATGAGAAGGAGACAGAGGGCCAAAAAGCAGAGGTAGGAGAAGGTGCTTACTATTTCATTGCTGATTTTGCTAGAAGAGGGGGAGATTCAGTAATGAGGAAAAGGGGAGTGCAGCAAAGCAAAGCTTCAGAAGGGGGAAAATAGCAAAATAAGGGGGCCATTTTTTATAATCCTAAGCTTTTTCTTCCTTTCTTTTTGTTGTTTCGGCTTGGCATGCTAGTGTCATTGCATACTCAAACCTCACACTGTTGCCTTATTTGAAATTGTTAAAAGCATTTCTTTTGCCCTCCCTGGCATATATTTCAGGTAAAGTATTTAAAGAACAAAAAAATAAATAAATAAATTTGGAACTTCCATTTGTATTTGTAGATGTGCAAATTCAATTCACTTTTCTCCATATCTTGATGGACACACCTGCCTACTATAGTTTTTGTATGTACTTTTAGATGAAGCCGCGTATGTACATATATATTTTTGTAAGGGGAGAGACCAAAATATTTTTAAATGTTGGCAACATTATTTGTACATCCACATTTGTAGTTATGTTCACAAATTGCCATGTGTCTTACATGTACCCAGATTGAATCAGGACAATTCAGTCCTATGAGAGGTCAGCACTTCTATTTAACTCAGTGGCTTTACATCATTAAAGCACAGTGGGACCAGACATCCAAATTTAGGGCATAAGGTAATTAAATGAGCTCTAAAACAACAAAAAAGTCTTCGCTGCGAGGTTTTAAGTTTGGAATCTGGGAAATAAATTAGGTTTGCAATGAAAAATAAGGTAATAGAGCTTGGCAAACAAAAAATAGGATGTTTGTGTGTTTGTGTGTGTTTGCGTGTGTGTGTAATGGGTCTGAATCAAATTTAACTTTTTCCCGTAGTCGAGTATCTGAGTTAGGAATAGGAGAATATATTAAATTTCATAGCTTTGTAATTTCAACAATAAAGAATTTACACAATAGAAGCATTTAGCAAAAACAATAATGCTAATTTCTCCAAGGTACAGAAGTAAGAATTAAAAAAAGAAAACTCCGCCAAACAACAAGAACAACAAACAAACTCTGAGTAGGTACAATACTTTTGCAGATTTTACTCTAAAACCTCTCATTTCAGTTACAAATAAGTAATTATGCCCCTTGAGATGAATTTGACATCAGAAACAACAATTGCTGTTCACCTTTATTAAATTACACAAAAAATCAGATTTCAAGAAGTCTGACAAATTGGCTTTAAGATTTCAACCAAAGAAAAGAATGAAGTGACAAGGAATTAATTTAAAAGAAAAGAAAAATATACTTTTTTAATTGGGAAATGTATATGGATGATAAGGGCCTGTTAAATCATCTTGTAAATAGCTGCTGATTCTCAGCAAGCACACTTGCACACCTTAATTTCACTGCAGATTGTAAATATGTCTGGAAAATGTGGTAGAATGTTTCGACTTTTACTTTCCTCATTAGGAAGTTTTCCCTTTCAGTCTGCGATAAAAAATCGAAGAAAATTATGAAAGTAGCAGATTTTAACTTAATTCTGAAATGTCTCAATCTCAAAACAAATGATCTTAACCTCCTTGAATTGAAATTTAGAAGGTGAAATCAAAGTACCTAACATATGAATAACGACGTAATCTCTCCCTGGATTTCTCTACTGGTTAATGCTTTCTCTTGGCTATCTGTATTCTATTTACTGGTAACCAAAGTTGTAGAAGTCTGTACATGCAGATTTATTTTTGACATGCAGCTTTCAGTATTCATGACAACCTTCATTTTCACAAATTGAAATACCCTGGTGAACGTACCAAAATAATATGCAGCCATTACAACTGCTATGCTATGTAAACTATAACTAGATCGATTGTTGTTACACGTGGAACTCATGCATACACCATTCATTGAGCACTGGTTTGTTCTCAAGAGCACTAGTTGCATCCTGAGAAAAAGAATGAACCACAATATTAAATCTCTACTGTAATTTTTATTGCATGCACATTTGCACAAACTTGGCATTAGAAAAATGACGGCACGTCGAGTCATCTTAAAATCAACGCCAAAACCTGAATCTCTCTAGCTGATCTGAGCGTCGTTTTAAGCACAGCTTGCATGACTTTCCCATGCAGTTATCAAAAAGAAGCAGTTTCTATGGGCGTACTAACAGACACTTCTACATAACAGAGAACTCTGCAAGGCTTCTAGGACAACTCTTATCCCTGAATGCAAAGATTCACATTACAACTTTCTTTGGACAACAGATCCTTCAGCCTCTTTGCTAAGCAGATGACTGCATTTCCAAGTTTGTTTTGCTGAGCTGAAATTTTTCCTGGCTGCGAGGTGTTATCCTTGGATGGCTACCTACATATATTCCACAGAGCTTAGTATGCATGGAGCAGGCCAAGGAGGACAAACAGAGCCAATTGGACCCCCTCTATAATTCATCACCCAGGTCCTTCCTGCAGCATAAATGAATGAATGAATAAATAAATAAATAAATAAATACATGCACGCATATATAAATGGGGAATGGGAGAACAACAAGTGACCGTTCCACATGGAGAAATAGAGGGTATTCGGTATCAACAGCTGGAAATACTCAAAAGCTGAAGGCAAAGGGCCACTCAAGTTTACTTAGCTGTCACCACTGGTCTAGGAGGCCTATCAGTAAGTAACTAACATTTTTTTCTAGATTTGTAACACCCACACATACGTATGTATTCATTTCAGGGAAGCATCTTGTCTGCTGCTGAACATTCGTTATTTGTGAAATGTTGATAAGTTAAATACACTTAGTAAAATTCCACTAAATATGTTACCAACAAGAAAGACCCATAGAGTCCAGTGACTTTTGCTGCTCAATAAATTGAAAAGATTAAGATAAAACCACACGGAGATTTCATTACCAAGCGCAATTTCTGTATTGCCCTTGGACAAGAGAAATTTCATTTTAATTATTTATGACAGTTCACAGCATACTTGTGAACATGTTCCATATCTCTTTGCAATAATAATAAGAATTGTAAGATCTCTCTGTTATTTGTCATGAAAATATTTTCTTGGAAAACTGGGTAATCTTGATAGTTCTCCTAATTTAACTCTGCAAATTTAAAAATAGGTTTTGAGGTGAATTCCACTGTATTACTTGGAATAATCTTCCTATTATTATTTCTTTTAGTGATCTCAGAGGATTGTTTGCTTTATGAGATTTCAAGTCAAAGTAGTCATTCTCATCATGAAAAACCATTGCAACAACTAAAAACAGATTGCCTGGGGTCAGAGTTAGCCACTGGGGGAGAATTTACTGGTATCTCAGAGTTCATCAGAACAAGATGGTTCTGCAAAGCATTTCTCTTTGCCAGCAATTTATTTGGGATTCCAGGGTATGTGCTCACTCCAAGATTTTCTTTATTCTAGAGTCGGTTGGAAATCACTTGAAAGCAAGACAGGTATTGATGAGTGCTAAAAGTAGGTGTTCTCCCTTTATCTACAAGGAAAGTCTGCTTGCAAGGAAGAATTTAGAAACCAAGCTGAAAGAAAAAAAATAAGAGGAATCAAAGACGGGTTACATACAAAGAATAGTAGGGAGGCAACTGTCAGACAGAAGTTCTTTTGAATTAAAACTGAAAATGGGAATCCATGACCTGCTCTACTATCTTTATCAACCAAGTGAGATAATACATTTTATTTCTAAAACCACCCTGTTCAATGAAACACACTATTTTGGCTTGAGTACTGAATTCTTCTCGACTAGTAGTACCCGGAAACCAAGCGCCTAACATTGATGCCTGCATGTGTGTATATGTTTGCCTGTGTGTGTGTGTGTGTGTGTGTATGTGTGTGTGTGTGAGAGAGAGAGAGAGAGTATGAAAGTGACCTAAAAGGATCCTACTAGAGCAAGGAATTACCTAGAGAGAAAATGACACAGGAAACTTTTGCCTTGGAGAAAGAGCCTATTCAAAATAACACTTTTGCCAAACCTTGGTGGAAAATATTTAAGAATGGAGTCTTAATGTTTCCTTAAGTCAGATGGATGGATGCTGAGCATATTAAAAGTAACTTTGGATTTCCAGAAGCATACCTATCAAAGTGAACAAGAAAGGCTGAGGGGGAGAAAAAAGCAGTAGAGCCCTGGGGTGGGCAGTAGAAGCCTTTGAAGGAGCCCAATTGCGGAATGTACAAAGGAGCCAGCTTCCAGCACTAAGACACGTGCAGTTTGTTTCCTGATGCCTCTGGCTTTCTGGGAACCTGGTCTGCTCAGTGGTTCTCAAGATTTGTATAGATCCCAGCCTTCCGTTAACTGGGTTCAGGTGCATTATATAGTGCTAGTTTTTTCTAAATTCTCAGAAAAAAAAACTAGTTTTTTTTATAAGAGGTTTTCAATTTTAAGTTTTTCCTTTCATTATTTTTCTTATATTTTGTCACTTGCTGCCACATGCATAAAAATGTTTATACAGCATAAGTTGCACCTGATTTAGTGTCAAAATGTCTATCTGGCAATATGTCAAACCATACGGTATTGAGAGGAGATGGCGATATGGAATGGGCACGAGGGGACTTCTAGGGGGCTTGTAATTCTCCATTTCTTTAGCAGGACCCACATAGATCTGTGCCTTTTGATAATTCATTAGCTTAGATTTCGTGTGCTTTTCTAAAATGTATGTTCTGCTTCAATTAAAAGTTAAAAATCAAAACAGAATTTTGATGCTTCACGAAAACCATGCTGGCATCCAGGTATCCTGCCACCTGTACAAATCTGAGTTCAACTGGTTTAATATCATGGGCTTCTTTGCAGAAAGTTCGGTAACACTTTCAGTCCTGAAGCGTGAACCTGAGTAAGAGTAGAGGCTGTGGTTAGGCCGCTAGAGTGGAGTTGCAGAATGAAAGTAAGGAAAGGATCCTTACGTATTGGGTGTTTATAATGTGAAAGCGTAGAGGAAAAAGCCTGGACTTGGGAGATCCAATAATCCCAAGCTCAGATCACAGCTCTGCCAATCGCTACTCAGTGTGCTCCGCAGATTTGAGTCTTGGTTTTTTATTTACAAAATGAGGATAGTAGGACCTTGCTTTGAAGGATTGTTGTAAAGACTAAATGAGGTAAAGTGTGTAAATAGAGCTATCCTTAGATGAGCTGCATTTCCACATCATTGTTTTATTTTTCAACCCATTAGCTGTTTTAAACTGGGTGTCAGGCAATGGGTCCTTAGTGTTAGAGATTTCCTAACAATACAGCCTTAGTGCAGCTGCTAAGCTTTTGAGAAAGGATAGTATTGCGAATGCTTGAAAGTCTGTACA
The DNA here is from genome assembly GCA_004026745.1 of Myrmecophaga tridactyla. Lineage (NCBI taxonomy): Eukaryota > Metazoa > Chordata > Mammalia > Pilosa > Myrmecophagidae > Myrmecophaga > Myrmecophaga tridactyla. The sequence goes on from PVIY010057748.1 coordinate 10,226, forward strand.
AAACAATAGGGACTAAGCTTAGCTCTGGGAAAAACTAAAAGCTAAATCTTGGAAGAGAAAGCAAATTGAAGAGAGAGTAAGGAAGTTTCCTTACTCTTTCTGTAGACTATCCTGGAGCGCTCTTCTTATGAGTTGCACAGTCCATTGACCTTTCCTGTATACGGGTATGTTTCACTCACTAGCGTGAACACCATAGGACAAGCTGTCGTCTCACTTCAACTTGCTGCTATTGTCCGCACCCCCAAATACTTTTCCTCTCTGCAAATACACATGCAAGTATGTGCATCTGGCAGTGACTACCACATAGCAGATATCCAGTATTTTTAATAAATACGCAACTGTTAGTATTTAATTTAATTTTTAATCAGTCCCCCTTTATTTTATTTTATTAAGCACCCTCAAATGCACAGACAATCTGGGTGATGAGGGTATGTTTTAAACTCTTCTGGTTTCAAAAGATTGGCAAAAGTGATTCACTAGATTACAAGCTGCCTAACAGCAGAAATATGGTCAGTTTTGTTCATTGCTGTATCGCCAGGTCTTCAGCAGGTCCTGGCACAATAATAATTTGCATATTGAATGAATGAAAGATGAGCAAAATGAACAAATCTAATTTTATTTTTAAGCAATACAATTTCTATTTCCTATTGCATCTCTCAAGCTAAGCATACATTCAGATAAACTTCCAATATCTGAAACTTTATTTATATTTTATATTCCTACTTTTTCTTGGATTATATAAGGACTTGGATATTAGACAGTGAATTGTGATCACAAGTGTGTTAACTAAGACAAGGAAGTGTTCTAACAAATTTTAGAAACATCTTCAATAAGTATCAGAACAGTGTCTTGCTTAACTCTGAATTCATCAGATTTTTCAAAGAATAAAAAAAAAAACCTTTATTACCCAAACTCTTCAATTAACTGAGATTTAATAAATACAGAATATTGTAGAAATCTGTAATTGATCTCATATTTCTAAAACACAAATTCCAATGCCTAAAATACTGTATCTTGTTCTCTGATCAATAGTTCATTAGTTGCACCATTAAAATAAATCTGTGATTTTAAACTCTAGGAAATAACAGGAAAAAAATGCCCAAAATTTAATCACAGAGAGTGAAAGATCTTCATTATAGAACAAACAAATTTTGTGAAAATTTGTTATTCATGGGTTTGCAAACAGGATTATTCTGCTATCGATACTCACAGGTTATTTCATTTCTTTTCAGCCACACCAAACTTTGGCAGGGAAAACTAACCTCCACAATGTAATTAGAGTTTATAATAAAATTTAGTACTTTACAATGTTACAGTGATTTTCAACTAGTCATAAGCATTGATGGTGGTGTATATACATATGTGTATTTATATATATTTTAAATATTGACATTCTCTATAGTATGCAGAAAGTAAATCCCGCTTTGTAGTTTGCTTTTCTCCCTTTCCTTCTGCTCCACCTCCTTACAATTTTTTCTCTCTTTTTTTCAGTAGAGAAATAAGTAATGTGGTTTTCTAGCCATTATATTCATTAAACTTTATTTTGTCTACCTAGAATAACCCATTTATATTGAGAACAAAACATTTATGAAATAATACTCGTGATTCTTGCATTGACTTATTTCATGAATGTTTGGTCTTCCACACAGTTGAAATTGATAGCTTTCAGTTATTGATTCTATAATTGGAATTAATAGTTTCAGAATAAAATTGTAAGAAAGAGAGATACATGCTCATTTCATTTCTGAAATATGATACCACTGGACTCAATTTATCAAAAGTTTTAATCTTTCAAGTGAGTTGAGATCAGTGTATGGCCCAGATACACCAACAGAGAATTGGTAAATGGGAAAATTGTGTTGAAAAAATCTGGGATTCATTAATTGCTCTATATTATAACTTTCATAATTTTTTATAAAGAAAAATAAAAGGATGAAAGTGAAAGAAGTTTCTGCCAAACCTCTGGGTAATAAACTACATTTTGAATAGCACAGGTTTCTGGTTTTAGCTAAACATGGGTCAGAACATAGAAAGGCCCAGGTTTCTTATATCTCTCAAAGATATTATTCCAGATTTCTGGAGATATTCCAGAAATAATAAAAGGTCATTATAATGGAGCCTTTTGTCATTACCTCAGATAAAGTCAATGTGATTTAAGTCAATCAATAAGAAACAGAAAATCAATTTAAAATTAAATTTTAGAAGATTTTAGCCAAAATGGCAATATTATCCCTGTGGGTTAGGACTGCATATCTTCTCTGACTGTTTTAAATTAAAAAAAAAAAATTAGTATCTAGTGCTTACTATTGGAGGATAGAAGAATTAGAGTTTGGCCATGTCTTTGTGAACATAGCATACGATGATGGAAACCCATGAAACACACTTCTAATAATACTCAGGCAATGTAAATGTCTCTTAGTGTGTAAAAGTCTCTTTGGTAAGTTCACTTTAAGAGTTTACATCCAACTGCTTTGGCTCAAGAGCCACTCATCATCCACTTACCAAACCGTAGGAATTCAACT
>PVIY010057749.1:0-12740 GCA_004026745.1 Myrmecophaga tridactyla
CCCCATTTTTAGGCGGGTATATAACTGTACAGCTAGTGTCTACATGTCCTTGTCTACCCTGTAGCCAAGCATGGCCTTGTGACTAAGTTCTGTCCAGTGGGATATGAGTGAAAGGATATGCATGATTTCTGAATTACGTCATTTAGAAAGAGGCTGCTTGCCCTCTGCCTCCTCTTCCCCTATTCCTATAGACAGGAACTGAAGGTGGACATGGTGTGGAGCCAGCCTTGACTATGCAGAGGAGGACGACACCCCGGGACATGGGAGCCAACAAGATGGAAGAAATCTGAGACACTGAATGAACCTCGAGGTAGAGATGTTTACCTGGACTGGGCTGGCCACCTACCTCTAAGCTATCAGATGAAAGAGAAATGAACTTCTACCCTTTTCAAGCACATGTATTTTGGCATTTTTTTGTTATAGCAACTTAGCCTGTACCCTAATTAAGAGAGTATTTCCCAGCAGTACAGATACTAGTAATTTTAGCAAAATTGTTGGTAATAATGATAATAATATTTATTAAAAGTATACTATATGCCAGGTATTGTTTCAAACGCTCTCCCAGTATTATCTCATTTAATCCACAACTTTCCCTGGATGGGTGGTGTTCTCCCCATTTTACAGAAAAGGAGTCACAGGGATACAAAGTACTTTGGACCCATAGCCACTGAGTGATTGAACCAGCAATCAAACCCAAGGTTCGGGATTGAGCTTATACTCTTAGTCATTATACTTTTCAGATCATAACGTTTCACAGTATCGTGCAGTAACAAGAGCACCAAGATCAGTTTTCCAGAGAGCTGTGCGTGAATATTAATTTTTTTTTCAAATTACTGGAGGGCTAAGGCAAATAATTTAACTTCTCTCCATATCAGTTTCCATAAGACAGTACAGAAGGAGACCCAAACTACCTACCTCCTGGGGCTGTTAGAAGAATAAAACAAATTCATGTATGTTTAACAAATGCTTTGAAAGCCCTGAAGTGTAGCATAAATGAAATATTGCCTTAAGGCAGGTTGGGAAATCCTTAAAACCAAAATAACAAATGCACTTTTTTTTTTTTAATGTAATCCCATCTAGCAATTTGGCAGATAGTCTGAAAAGGCTGTGAAATCTTTCAAGGCTGTGAAATCTGTACCTTTGGTTTTGTGCATCTGTCATCCTCAACTGAAAATGGGAGCTATTAATTGAAATAATTTAAAGACAGCATACTGTGTGCCTGGCACCAAAAAAAAAAAGAATAGGGGTGGGGAGGGCAAATGCTTACAGTGTGAGTGAGGTGGGGACTTTGGCAAGCAGGCAGCACCAGCTCTAGTGACCCTGCTGAAATGCAAGCCTGGTGTTGCTAGACCTTTCGGATACATGCGTGACGTTCCCCAATTTTACAAGGATGCTCAAAGTTATAAATGAAAGATAGCTATGGGCTACCAGTTGATCTCCTGGGACCTAGTCCTGCAGTGGGAAGATGATTTGTCATGATTAAGTACAAGGCACAGTTCAGCTTTCTCTCAACTCATCCCACCGGGCCCTTCCCTTTCCTTCTTCCTTAATTTAGGGCCCCACCTCCCTCCTCTCCGTGAGGCCAACTCTTTCCTCATCTCCTACTCCTGGTCTCTGCTTTTCTTCCTTTTAGCTTTTACCAGGTATCTTAAAGCAGAAAGTAGCTTCCCTCCTGTGAGGGCCAGTCAATGTCAAAGTCCTTCTACCAGCTAACACAATCCTGCTGCCTCCACCCTAGCACACAGATAATTAAAAAAAAATTAATTATGGTAATATATACATGTAACATAAATTTTCCTATTTTAACCATTTTTAAGGGCATACTTCAGTGGAATCAATTACAATCACAATGTGCTACCATCACCACTATCCATCACCAAAACGTTTTCATCACCCCAAATAGCAACTCTGAACCCGTGAAGCAACAACTCCCCATTCCCCTCTTCCCCAGCCCCCTGGTGACCTCTACACTACTTTCTGTCTCTAGGAGTTTGCATGTTCTAGGTATTTCATACATGTGGAATCATATGATATTTGTCCTTTTGTGTCTGGATTCTTTCACTCAACATATTTCCAAGGCTTACACCCCGATCTATTTTGTCTGCATTCTCATCAAGTAAGGTGGATCTGAGTTGACTCTCAATCATCTGTAATAAAGATGGGGGGCAGAGGGCCACAGATAATCCTAGGACATACCCAAAGTCCTACAGATTTGATCCCAGCATCCCATGGCACACAGGCAAGAAGCAAGCACCCCTGTGCCATGCTGGTGCTGGCCAGACCCTACTGGAGACGGAGGTAAGTTGACCCACCGCCTGGAGAAAGCCTTGGGGAGACTCACAGACTTCTGCCTGCAGTCCCTGGGGGCATCTCTCCCTTTCATTTGTCAAGGGCAGGGATCCTTGAACCCCATGGGCGCTCAAGAAATGCAGGTTGTCAATTGACCCTGCACCTGCCACAGGCTGGAGTCCCTCCACTGAACTCCCCCCTCCTCCCCATCTTAAGTTGTTCACTTCCTCACCGGGCCCCCAGCAAGCCTGTGGCCCAAAGGCTGACAGGTACCTCTGATTGGTTTCAGTTTCACTTTCTTTGTTTTCCTATGACCTGGGGGTTCTCAAGGGCTGTGAGATGGACCAAAAGTCCCACGCAGGAGGGTGGACAGTGGAGAAGAAACACTAAACGCCCCTGAGGGGTCAGGCGTCCTGAAAGATGCCCTTACTTCTAAGGGAGGCACATGCATCCCAGTGGAGAGTGGCTTTAAGGGACTCTTTGGCCCTGTTGGTTGGCTCTGCCCTGCCAGTCCCCCAGGGCAAGCTCTCACAGACCCTATAGCTCCTCGGGTGGGGTGGGGTGTGTGGAAGTCGCTGGGGCCACGGGAGGGGGCTGTGCTGTGTTCCATTCCCTTGGACTTACTGTTTGTTTGGGACGTCTGGTCTAGGGCTATAAACAATTTGTCTCTTTGTTTCCGCGGCCTTGCAGAACGTGGGTTTCCCTCAAAGAGGAACAAAGTTCCCTTTTCTTCAGCTCGCCCGCTCCGCCAGCATGTTCTGCAAGCCCGGGCAGCCTTGCTCCGCAGCCTGCGCTCACGTGGCCCTGACAGCGGTGGACCTCCTGCACAGGCAGCAGCCCTAGTTCTTAAAGTCACAGAGCTGTCTGCGGCAGGGTAGACCCTGCACGCCTCTGCAAAGTGCTCCCTGCAGGAGTCTGCCTGCCCTGCCTGAGAAACAAGAAGGCATAATGCAAGGGCTCGGCTGACATCACCTGGGCAACTCAAAAATCCTGGGTCGCTGGCCCAGAAATTCTTGTAAAAATTTATCAGGGGCATGGGAGGGGTGCAGCTTGGATGCTAAAGGTTTTTAAAACTTGCCAAGTGATCCTAATGTGAAATAATGTTGAGAATCACAGCCAGCCCTTCCCAAACCTCAGTGTGCACCGGAATCACTTGTGGTTCGTGTTGAACGCAGATTCTGTTTCAGAAAGTCAGCAGGTGGGGCCTGAGATTCCTGGTTCTAACAAGCTCCCAGCTGAGGCTGAAGTGCTGGTCCATGAATCATATTTTGAAGAGCAAGAATGAGGACTGGACCTGCATTCCACCACCCACATTTGGAGGCCTCGGCAAGTTGCTCTTTAGGCCTCAGTTTCCTTGTGACCCATTTTGATGGGCTGTTGTGAGGACTAACAGAGAGGAAAAGCCTAAAGCACCAGAACAACTCTAGGCACCCAGAAAGGGCTCAAAAAATGTTGGCTATTATGATTTTCTCCTGGGCACCTTCTTCGAGGAAGAACACAATCTGCTTTCTTATGACCTGTCTCTCTCCTGTTTCAAAGTCTTCAGGACATCCCCTTTGGTCTTAGGATATAGCCAAAACACTATCCTGCATCAAATGGCCCTGCACAGCCCTCTGGCTTCCCATTCCCATCTCCCTATTCTCAACCCTAACACAACTCACACACATTCACCACTACAGGCCCTTCCTTTTCTTGTTTTCTCTTCCCGCATTTTCCTCTACCCAGCTAACTTCTTCCCTCCCATAGGATATGGCATGTGTGTTACTTCCTCCAGGCAGCCTTCCGTGGTTACCAAGTTGGGGTGAGCTACTCCTCCTCTGTGACAGTTCCCTTGGCACTGTCATGTCAGTTTATTTGTCATTGCCTCTGGTGGTTGTTAGTTCAGGCTGGGCAGGACCTGTCTTGCTCAAATGAATTATGACCTGACTAATGATGAATGTTCAATAATATTGGAATGAATGAGTGAGTGAGTGAATGAATGAATGAATGGGTGTAAGTGAACGGTCTCTTTTATTATAGAATCAGAAGCCCTATGTTGTATAGCCCCACCCACCCGAGTGAGATCTCCCGGACAAATGGAGGAGCCTGGGGCTCTGCAAAGGTCTGTAAAGACCACAACTACCCTCCCTTCCTTCAGACTCTCCAGCCTCAGCTTGCCTGCACAGCCCTGGTGATACTAGCTGGTGTCTGAGCTGCTCAGTTCAGTGCTGCATCTCCAGAGACTGAAATAAAATAAATCAAAAGGTAGTTGTTAAGTTGATCTCAGGTCCCAGGGGCGCCAGATCCTCTCTATTATATCAAACTTTATGAGAAATTTCACCTGTGGCAATGTCCCTAACTTGCACCACTGAGAGGCTAATTATTTATAAAGAAGCTGAGCTTACAGGACTTGAAGCATTCCTAATTGCCTTTCCTTCCATTTTTCTTAAGACTTAGAGCTGAAATGCAGAAACACAGAAGGTTAAACCTTGACCAGAGGTGCAAGGAATGCTAAATATTTACATTTGATTTCTTTAGTGGGTGAGATCCAGGCAAAGAGAGAGCAATATCTCAATATTCAGACAGCCTCAGAACGAGCTTTGGAAGAGAGGTAATTACTTGTCAAAAGAATTCAGAAGTATAATCAAGCTATTGTATGCAATTGCTTAGCTAAAATGAGCCCCTCTTTAAAAAAAATTAAACGTAGATAGCTATTGTATGCCAGGTAATTGTAGCTATTTAAAAGTCAAGAAAAGAGAAGGCAATTGAAGGGATTCAGTGGGTGACAAAAATATGAAATCAAGATGCTTTTCCCAAAGAAGTGCCTCAGCCTGAATTAGATATGAAGATTCCAGAAATGGTCACCCTTGACAAATGGTGAAACTGAAGGATTTATCTTCAAAAGTTGATTTCGCCCCTGTTGCAACCAAGGTTTCTACAAGTTGCTAAAGAGAGTTCAAAGTCAGTTTCTTATTTTAGCTCCCTTGTTCTGGTGGATCTAGGCCTTGCCCTCAATGCCAGAGAGAACCACTGGCTATTGGCCAGCACCCCGAGGGAACGTAAGTTAGGACAGGAATAATGCACGTTCCTTTCTGCTGGGTAGACAAAAGTAGCTGGGAAGGACTTGAATTCTGGTTTCCTGCTCTCTCCTGTTCTGGCTGGGTCTCCACCTAGGTTTCAGCTCCTAGGCTTCAAACCATTTCCTTTTATGCAAGGTGCATTTGCACCTCTAATCTCTTCCCATTTGAGGCAATGCAGGGCAGAGACCATTGAGTATCACAATCCAAATTACCCCTAGGAGCTGAGGAGTGGAGGAGCTGAGGTGGGAGAGCAATGGGAGGCCTCGGAATCCCTGTAGGTCCAGGTTGGGTGTTTCAGTTTGCTAAAGCTGCCGGAATGCAATATAACAGAAACGAGTTGGCTGTTTCAATGGAAATTTATTAGATTACAAGTTTACAGTTCTAAGTCCATGAAAATGTCCAAATTAAGGCATCAAGAGGGAGATATCTTTTCTGAGGAAAGGCTGCTGGCACCCAGGGTTCCTCTGTCACATGGGAAAGCACATGGTAACATCTGCTGTTCCTTCTCTCCTGGGTTCTGGTTTCAATGGTTCTCTCCCCCAGCTCCTATGGGTCCTTACTTTTTTCTCCCAGTGCATTTCTCTCTGCTTTCTCTCTCCCCATTCTCTCTTTTATCCTCATAATGGACTCCAGTAAAAAGGATTAAGACCCACCTTGAAATGGGTCACATCTCCATGGAAACAACCTAATCAAAAGTTCCCCACCCACAATAGGTCTGCACCCAAAAGAATGGATTAAAAGAACATGGTTTTACTGGGATACATAACAGCTCCAAACACAGCACAGGGAGTCAAAGGGAGAGGCCAAGTCATTCCCTCTCCTCTCTGATCTCAAATCAGGCTTTACTTCTTCATGGAAGTTGCCCTGATCTTCCAGACCAAACCATCATTTCCCGTTACGTTCTCATAGTTACCAAACTTTTCCTTCAAAGCATAAAATTCTTTGATTGTCTAACTCTCCCACTGGATGTTAAGCTGCACAAGGTCAAAGAACACACCTGTTTTGCTCACCACATTCCCCTATGCCTAGCATAGTGATTGGCACATAGTAGGTAGTCAATAAGCACTTGTTGAATGAATAACTCAATAGGAACAGGAAGAGATGGAGGGGAGTTCTGAAGTATTTACTTGGGGTTCTGAAAATTAAACTTAAAATTAAAGTGTTTATTTCACTTTATCCCAAAGTTATGTAAATATTAAGAACCATTTCCACCTATGATAATAATTATAGCTACTATTTATTGAGTCCTAACTATATGAAAGGGTCATGATTTATTTAGGGGTTTGTTTCATTTGATCCTCACAACTACCATCTACGTTATGCAGCAGACAATATTATTGTTCTCACTTCAAGGATGAGAAACCTGAGACTGAAAAAGACTGGCTAAATGTCTTGCCCAAGGCCTATATACATCAAGTTACAAAGCAGGGATATAGGGTGGTGCGAGCGGTGGCTCAGTGGCAGAATTCTCGCCTGCCATGCCGGAGACCTGGGTTTGATTCCTGGTGCCTGCCCATGCCAAACAAACAAGCAAAAAAAGTAGGGATGTGACTATTGATAGGGTTTACATTTACATAATTGCATTTCATCCTTGTATAAACTCAAGGAGGGAACTGAGAATCAGGCAGGGTGAGCAATCTGCATGAGGTTACAGAGCTAGGAAGTCACAGCATCAGGGTTCAAACCAGGGTCTGATTCCAAAAGACTGCTTTGTCCTACCATTAAAGAATGTCTTCATGGTGCCATTCAACAAGAGGTTAGAATAAAGAAATATGCAGGGATGCAGGGCCTCAGAATGTACTACTCTGGCAACCTTTCTTAGGAAGCTACTGAAGCCTCAAACTTCAATGAGCATCTTATTAAATTAAATTAAATGACCTGAGCATCTTATTAAAATGCAGATTCTGATTCAGAAAGTCTGAGAGTCTGTATTTCCTATGATCCCAGGTGCAGCTAGTGCTTCTGGTTGCTAGGACCATACTTTGAGTAGTAAGACGCTACAGTCGTGGTTCTCAAAGTGTGGCCCAGGGACTTCTGGGGACCCCTGAGATCCTAATCAGCGAGGTCTTCTCTTTTCCAAACATATCAGAGGGAAACCAGATTTCCTTCACATACTTCAACTAAAACAGCACATTGCAATAGATAAGACCATCCAGCTGTCTTCTATTAAGATGAGATTTGCAAAGATGTAAAACGGTGCCTCTCTTCTCAGTAATTTCTTTGTTTTAAAAAATAGCTATTTTTCATAGAAAATATTAACATGTAATAAGTTCATTGTTATTTTGAAAGGAATTAATAAATTTTTTAAAGATTTTTTTAAAAAGTTCATTTGGGACTAAAGGGTCGGGGGTGAGGTAGATTCCTGTCACCTCCTTGTAAATCTCCTGCAGTCACAATAGCTGGGTGCCAGCCAGCCCCTCTCTTTTGCAGTGCCAGGGCCCACACAGCGGATTTCTTGAAAGGCAAAGCTCCATTCTAACTTGTCTTAGGCACACAGCAGCCCTTGAGTCCATTCTGCTGGCAGAAGAGAGGGAAATAATGGCTCCTGTTGGAAGGGGGCCCACCCAATGGGGAGTGTTGATAAGCACAAGTGAGCCTCAGCACAAGGAGCTTATGGTTTGCAGAGTTTTCAAAAGTACATTTCCCAACCACAAATAATACCATTGTCACGGTAGCACTTCCTGTTTTGCACAAATCAACACTATTAATAACAGAAAGAGGCAAAAAAGGCTGGCGTTCATTGCGTCCATTTGGTTGTTTGGGAAGGGCATGCTGAATTCTGGGAATGGATTAGAGGCAGGCAAAGACATGCGAAAGGCAAGGAGCAGCCATCTTTTTTTTTTTTTTCTGCTACCTTCTGTTCCATTACCTTGAGCCTGGATCATTTCAATAAATCTCCTGACTACTCCTTTGAGCCCTGGGCTCTTCCCCTCATTCTCCACACTGCTTCCAGACCAATATTCCCCAACTGGTATTTTGATTTCCCTCATTGATTTGCTTCAATGGCCTTCCCACTGACCATAGAGTAAATGCAGAACATTCCTCTAGCAACCACAACCATCTCTACACTAACTCCCTTACTCCCTCCACCCCACCTGGGCTTGGATTAGAGTGACATGAATGAGCATGCATCGGGTGCAAAATTTGAGGGGTCATCAAAAAACTCATACCCAAGTTAAATAATTTATGCAAAAAAAATCAATGCAAAAAACTCCATGATGAGCATAATATCAAAATTTTCAATAAAGGCAGGGTCCAACCCACTGCACTCACCTCCCTCTTGTCCTGGCCCTGTTGCTCCTTCACTAAGCCAATCAGCTCATTGCTCCCCGAACCCAGAACAGACATTCTCACCTGCACACATTTGCTCCTACTGCACCCTTGGTGCCCCTCACGCAGAACACCACACAGTCAATTCCTTTTGGCTCATCTAAGCCTTGTTATTTCCCACTACTTCACAAATGCTTCCCTGACTTCTCTGAACTCCTCTAGTTCCTACTGCCGAGGTGCAGGGCTTTTAAGCTTCCTTAGCATACTTCACATCTTCATCTAAATGCCTCCTTCTCAATGAGGCCCATGTCACCTCCCTATGTTAAGTGGTTCAGTGTTCCCTGACTCCTGTCCCAGCCTGCTCCTGCACCCCCCCCTCAGCCTGCTTATTTTTACCATAGCACTTATCGCCAACTGAGGTACTATTCAATTTATATATTGTTTATTGCCTGTCTCCCCACATTAGATTCCAGCTTAATAAGAGCAGGCTTTGTGTCTGTTTATTCATGGCTGTGCTCCAGTGCCTAGAAAAAGGCCTAGAATGTGGCACATACTTAATAAATATTTGTCAAATTGAATCTCCCAAACTAACTCTTATATGTAATTTCCCTATATCTATCTATATCTCAAAATATAAAGTTTTCTAGGGAAGAGGGGACATCTGTATATGTGTTAATGGGGGAATCCTAGAAACAAATGTGCATGCCCAAGACAAGACACATGCACAGGAAGGACCAGGGAGGTCCCTACTCCTTGGCCTGAAGCTATTCTATACACTTATACTATAGACAAGCTCTGAACACTCCACAAGTCAATCTGCAAAGACAGGGAAAGGTATTTTCTTTTTTTTTTTTAGCTCCTGGCATTCAAGGAAAGCTCTGTCATAATACTAGCTGGGTACAAGCTTAAGGAACAGACATTTAAGAGTCTAAATTCCAGTAATAATGTGTTTAAAAATCAAAATGTCCATGTTTCAACAAAATATACAAAGAAACAAGAAATAATGGCCCAGGCAAAGGAGAAGTTTAAAGCATTAGAAACCATTAGTGAGGAGGATCAGACCTGGGACATTCCAGACAAAAGACTTTTTAAAAATGGACCTAAATATGCTCAAGGAGCTAAAGGAAAACATGGACAAAAATGAAAGGCAATCAGGAAAACAACAGATAAACACAAAGAGAATATCAATAAAAGAGATTATGTAAAGGAACCAAACAGATATGAAAACCACAGTATCAGAAATTACAAATTCCCTGGAGGATTTCAACAACAGATTGTTGTTGGCAGCAGAAAGAATCAGTGAACTTGAAGATGAGGCAAGTGGGATCATCCAATCTTGGAGCAAAAAGAAGAAAGAATGAAGAAAAGTGAAAAGTGCCTGAGGAACCTGCAGGACACCATCAAGTGTACCAATATATGCATTATGGGAGTCTCCAAAGGAGAAAAAAGAGAGAAAGGAGCAGAGGGAATATTAACAAACATAATGGCTGAAAATTTAATGACTTCCCAAATTTAATGAAAGACCTAAATATACACCTCCAAGATGCTCAATGGACTCCAAACAAGATAAACTCAAATAGATCCACACTGCTCCTAGTCATAATCAACCTGTCAAATGCCAATGATAAAGGATAGCATTATGAAAGCCAGGAGAGAGAAGCAATGTGTCACATACAAGGGAGCCTCAAAAAAATTAAGTGTGAATTTCTAATGAGAAACCCTGGAGGCAAGAAGGCAGTGGGAAGACATATTTAAAGTGATGAAAGCAAAAATTTCCAACCAAGAACTTTATATCCAACAAAACGGTTTTTCTAAAGGGGAGGGTACTCGTTTCAGCAGCACATTTACTAAAATTGGAAAGATACAGAGAAGATTAGCATGGCCCCTGCGCAAGGATGACATGCAAATTCATGAAGCATTCCATATTAAAAAAAAAAATGAGGGAGGATTACATGGGACATGACTCCCAGGGGTATAAATCTCCCTGGAAACGTGGGACAGAACTCCTGGGATGAGCCAGGACCTGGCATCAAGGGATTGAGAAAGCCTTCTTGACCATAGGGGGAAGAGAAAAATAAGTGGCTGAGAGATTTCAAACAGTTGAGATGTTATACTGGGGGTTATTCTTATGCATTATATAGATATCCCTTTTTAGTTTATGGTGTACTGAAGTGGCTGGAGGGAAGTACTGGAAACTACTGAGTTGTGTTCTGGTACCCTTGATTTTTGAAGACAACTGCATAAAGTTACAACTTTTACAATGTGACTGTATGATTATGAAAACGTTGTGTCTGATGCTCCTTTTATTCAGGGTATGGATAGATGAGTAAAAAAATATGGATAATAAATAAATAAATAAATAATGATGGGGGATAAGGGGTAAAATAAATTGGGTAGATGGAAATATTAGCGGTCAATGAGAGAGAGAAAGGTAAGGGGTATGGGATGTTGAGTTTTTTCTTTCTATTTCTTTTTTTCTGAAGTGATGCAAATGTTCTAAAAGCTGTTCATGGTGATGAATACACAACTATGTGATGATACTGTGAGCCAATGATTGTACACCATGTATGGACTGTATGTGTGTGGAAATTTGTCAATAATTTTTTTTAAATGAGGAAGAAATTAAGACATTTCCAGATAAACATAAACTGAACTGAGAAAGTTCATCACCGCTGGACCTGCCACATAAGAGATGTTAAAGGAAGTTCTTCAGGTTGAAAGGAAAGGACATTAGGCAATTGACTGAAACCATATGGAGAAAAAGATCTTCAGTAAGATAATGACATGGGTAAATATAAACACCAGTACTATTTTATTTTTTATTTGTAACTCCACTTTTTTACTTCCAACAGGATTTAAAAGGCAAATGCATAAAATGTAATGATAAATCAATGGTTTTGAACTCAGAATGCAGAAATGTGCAATATGTGACAAGAACTTCATAAAGGTGGGGACAGGAGGGATAAGGAACTGTAGTTCATATGCTAATGAAGTTGTTTGGTTGGTATCAAAGCAAACAAGATTGTTATAGATTTAGGATGTTAAATTTAAGACCCACTACCACAAAGAAATATCAGAGACTACGCAAACTCAGAGAGACAGAAAGTAAGTACAAGTTACCAGGGGTGAGGTGGCAGCGGCAATGGAGAGTTAATGCATAACTGGTATAGGGTTTCTGGGTTTGGGGTGATGGGAAAGTTTTGGTAATGGATGGTGGTGAGGGTACAGCAGCATTGTGAATGTGATTAATTACACTGAATGCTTGGGAGGAGTTGGGATGAGAAAGATTTATGTTGTATATATGTTTCCACAATTAAAAAAGAAAGAAAGAAAACTAAAGAGGTAAATGTGGTACATGATACTGGATGTGATACACAAATGAAAGAGAAAAGGCTCAAAAGGACATTATTGGAACATAAGAAAAAACTGGAATATGGAGTGCAAGCTTTATATTAATGCTAAATTTCTGGAACTTAGGTGATTGTATGGGTAAGTATCCTTGTTTGTAGGAAATGTACATGGAGATATTATGTGTTCATGGAGTATGATGTGCAGCCTGTTCTCAAGCATTTGGAAGGTGGGTGGATGGACGGATGGATAGATGATGGAATTGGGGCAGGGGTGGCAAAGTGTTGAAGTTAGTGGATCTGGGTGTCTTGGGTTTGGGGTGGAGTCTATAGGAGTTCTTCTGTGTGGGGTTTGTATTACTTTTGCAGCTGTTCTGTATGTTTGAAATTCTTTCAAGATAAGTAGTTAAAATATTTTTTGAGTAATAAAAATGCTTCAAAATTGTGGTGATGAATGAATAGCTATGTGATGACACTGTGAGCCACTGATTGTATGCTTTGGATGCATTGTATGGTGTGTGAATATATCTCAAAAAAAACTCATTAAAAAATCTGTCATCTGAAATAATAACGTACTTATGGTGCTCCACTGTCTTGAAATTTAGCCTACTACACAGTCATTATTGCATTTTTATTACAGTTTAAAATAGTTTAGAATACATATTAAAAAAGAAATTTGTGTCAAGATGGTGGCTTAACAACGTGTGCGTTTTAGTTTGTCCTCCAGAACAACTACTAAATAACCAGAAACAGTACAGAACAGCTCCTGGGGCCA